>PVJH01049629.1:0-10214 GCA_004026705.1 Nesogale talazaci | reverse complement strand
CTAACTCATGCCATAGTCACACCCTGAGGTTGTCAGCTAGTCTGCTAAGTAAACTACCTCTCATCCATGCATTTTCCATCTTTAAAGTCTTTATCCAACTTCTTGACCTTTATAAACTATGCCCCTTTGCATCCTTTAATGTCCACTTTGTGTTTGAGCAGAAAGAAGAGCTGTATTGGTTTCTTATGTCTGCTGTAGTCAATGACCACAAATATGGTGGTTTCAAACAACAGAAACTCCTCCCCTTACAGTCCTGGAGGCCAGAGCCTGAAATCAGTTATATTGGGCAGAATTCAACATATCAACAGGACCCCACTCCCTCCAGCAACTCCAAGGAAGTCTATCACTTGCTCCTGCAGCTTCTGTCAGCCACCAGCCTTACTTGGCTTGCAGCAACATCACTTCAGTTTCTGCTTTGTGGTTATATTGCTCTTTCTCTTTTGCCGGTGTCAAATCTCTCTCTGCCTTTCCTTATAGGGATGCGTGTGATTGCATTGAACGCCCACTGGAATAATCTGAGGTTCTCTTGTCTCAAGATTCTAAGCTGAAATGCATCTGTAAGGTGTTAGCCATTGAGATAATGTTAACAGGATCTAAGCATTAAGAAAGGAGCTCTGGGGGTACAGAGGTTTAAGGGCTTGGTTTCTAATCAGAAACTCAGCAGTTCATACATGGAACCAGCTCTGAGGGAGACAGATATCTAACTTCATATTTTGGAGTGGAGCTTCCCAGCTATCCAAACACCAACTATGAAATGTTTTATCTTTTCCCAATAGATGAAAAAAAAAATGAAGGTGGTCAACTCTTTAAAAAAGGAGTCCTGTACAAAAGGGTCACAGGGAAAAATGAGCCAGTCAGGCTGCAGTATAGCACCCCTGAAACATACAACCTTCTTCTAGTTTTCTAATGCTTCTTACCCGTCCCCACCCACTATCATGACCCCAATTCTACCTTATAAATTCGTCTAGACCAGAGCAGGTATACCGGTACAGATAAGAGCAGGAAACACAGGGAATTCAGGCCAAATAACCCCCTCAGGACCAATAATGAGGGTAGTGATACCAGGAGGGGAAGGGGAAGGTAAGGGGAACCGATCATAATGAACTACATATAGCCCCCACCCTGGGGGAAGGACAATAGGAAAGTGGGTGAAGGGATACATCAGTCATTATAAAACTTGAAAATATAATAGTATATAATAATGGGTTCATGAGGATGGAGGGGGGGGTAAATGAACTGATACCAAGGACTCAAGTAGAAAGCAAATATTTTGGGAATGATGGTGGCAACAAATGTACAGATGTTCTTGACACAAGTTTGGATGCATGCATTGTGATAAGATTCGTCTGAACCCCCACTAAAATGAGTTTTAAAAAGGCATCCCAGGGCTTGCTTCGGCAGCACATATACTCAAAAAGGCATCCTAGTGGTATAGTGGGTTATTCATTGGGCTGCTAACTGCGAGGTTCCAGTTCCAATCCATCAGCTGCTCCCAGGGCAAAGGATGAGGCTTTCTATATGCATGAAGTGGGCCAGCTTTAGCTCAGCGGTGACTTCAGGACTTCAGCCAACCTCTACATGCATAAAGATTTAGTCTTGGAACCCACAAGGGCAGGGCTACTCGTTTTTATAAGCTCCTCTGAGTCTAAATAGATTCTATGGCCATGAGTGAGCTCTTACAAGGTGTGTGGGACTGGGGAGGGAAATGACACCTCCCGTAAGTATAAAGTTTAATGAAAATTGAAGTCAGAACACTCAGTGGAGATCATTTTCAAGCAACTGTCTTTGCTCACACTGGATTATGGGTGTGTGTGTGTGTGTGTGTGTGTGTGTGGTGTTCGGCTGAGTGAGGAGCACAGAAGGCCCCTGCTCCAGCATCACTGCTCATCTGATGAGAACACCCACTGCCAGGCACTAGGACGGAACATTATAGGCCCTCCACATCACTCCTACAGACAGAAGACAGCAGGAGAACTGTGTGGGTTAGAGCCTGGTGCCCTCATCCTCCTCTAACCCTTCCCCTTCCTCCCAGAAGCAATGCAAATCTGTGACTGCAAGGCCGCCGTGGGTGGTGGGAAGGCAAAGCATGGGCGGTGCCTCGGCAGACCTCTCCAGGGGGGGCAGGCCTGGCTACTTCTCAACGGGCACCCAGAGAGTGCGACGAGTTCTGGTTTGCCCCGTGTCTGCCAATGGAAAGGCAAGTAACCAGCGGCCTTCACAGGGGTGTCTGCATGGGCTGTGAATAAGGCATAGCAGCCCTCGCTTCCTTCATGTAAGGATAATCTGGAGTTCACCAGGTAATTGTTGGAAAGCACTGTAATTTCGTTTCTTTCTGGACCTTCAATGTGTGAGTCACTTTTTTTTTTTTTTGCAGCCGGGCTATGTGATGCAAACAGAAGAAAATTATTTCTGAATTCTTGAGATCTCAAGCTGTGTCTTCTATTTCTCGTCTCCTGTGAGCACTAACCTTAATTGTATAGCCACACGGAAAGAATGGCACGATTTGAGTAACATTTTTGTCCCAAGGATGGATGAAACAGATTGCTTCTCAAGTTCACAATGCTCCACTTCTCTTAGGTATATGTAGTTATCATTTATGTGTGTCCTCCTCCACTTCTAAACTCCTGGATTTCACACACATATGCATGCTCACACACACACATGCACGCGCATGTACACACACCTCTCAGATTTCCTAGATTTTTCTTTATGGGTGTCTGGATTGCCGAATATGCTCTTGTTATTTTCCATATGTTCTAAATAAAAATGTCCTCTATATAAAAAAAAATTGACCATTGTGGTTGTTGGTGCTGTTGCATTGGCTCCATCTCCTAGGGACCCCTGTGTGCAGCAGAATAGAAGACTGCCTGGGCCCGCCTCACCTTCACACTGGTCATCATCCTTGAGTGGTTATAGCCATTGTGTCAGAACATCTCCTTCAGGGTCTTCCTCCTTTACCCTGCCTGTCCACTCTACCAAGCACAATGTCCTTTTACAGGAAATGGTCTCTCCTGATAACAGGTCCAAAGCACACGAGACACAATCTTGCCATCTTTCCTTCTAAGGGGCATTCGAGCTGTACTTCCTGCGAGACAGATTTGTTTGTTCCTCTGGAAGTCCAGGGTATACTTTCAATATTCTTTGCCAGCGTCAGAATTCAAACGCATCAATTTTCCCTCTGCCTTCCTCGCTCATGGTCCAACTTTCACAATCACATGAGAACAGAAGAGAAAATCAGAGTGGTGGCCATTTCCCCTATTCTAACTCGTGAGATGCTCGCAAAGGGGGGTAGAGCTGCCTCGCTCCCTTTCCAAGACAGTAGAGAGCCTCACCTTTCTCCTTTGGAGCAGAGGGTGGTTTTGAACGACCAGCATTGAAACGACCGTGGCTCCGGTCAGGTACACCGTCGTCCTTAAAGTGACAACCAGTGACAACATCTCAACAAGGTCTGCACACCACATTACCCCATTACCACATTATCTCCTGACTGCTGCTTCCATGAGCACTGATTGCGGAGCTACCAAAGATGAGTTCTGGGCAATTTCAGTCTTTTCTCTCTTCGTCATCATCTTACCTATTGACTGAGTAGTCTTTTGGTGTTCTTTACAATGAATTGTAATCCACATTAAAGTCTTGATATTAATCCTTGATATTCCTCAGCAAGTGTTTCAAATCTTCCTTACTTTCAGAAAGCTAAGCAAGGGTGTGTTGTCCGCATATTGTAGGTTGATGATGGGCCTTCCTTCAACCCTGATGCTGCATTCTTCTTCACATGGTCCGGATTCTTGGGTTATTTACTCTTTTCATAATATCTTGCATTGTATCTTTGAATACAGAGATTATTAAAATTTTTTGACTTCCTTCTATTCATCCAATACCAGAAGAGGAAATGGCACGGGGGCCACCTTTGACTTTCTCTAGCTACTCAAGGGGAAGAAGACTCAAACTCTCTATGTATCCCAAGATGAGTCCTATGAGATCAGGCTTGCCTGTGTCTTTCAACTTCTTTGTCCTATTCTGACACAAATCGTCCCTCCTATAGCATGCTACTTCACTGCTAGGTTTGATAACTCTTTGTAATTGCCACAGAGGACTCCTAAGCACCATTCACAGTCATTGGGTTTGTTAGGAAAGTTAACGGACTACAAGACAGAATGAGAAACATTAAGAGTACAGTTCTTTTTCTCCATAGCATCTCTTCTCAGCCATACCCAAAGGTCCATTTCTGCCTGGTTCTTCGCCTCTCAGTCAGCAACCCTGTGTCCTCTGCCCACCTGGAGCAAAGGTTCCAAATCTTCTGCAGCACTGAGAAATACCCAAAGAGCATCCCACTCTAAAAGCCAATCTTCTGCCTGAAACTTCTCAGCTTTAATTCTTCAACATGGGCAGGGAAGATTGCTGGTATGTCTTATGGTCTAGATTCCTTGGCTGTTACCTCCACCACTTCTCCATAAAAGGATCTCAGACATGGTCCTTTGGTGACTCTTCTTTCTAGATGGCCTTGAGGCTCGACTGTGAGGCTTCTGAGCTGTCTCACTTTATACCCAGTGCAATAGTAAAACTGATCAATCCTCTCATATTAAACCCACACCCTCTTTTTGCAGGCTCTCCTCTGGTCATTTGGTGGAAGTTACAAAGACTACAGACAGAAGGGCCATGCTAAGTCTTTCACTCCAGTACACCAGAGCTCCCTTTTGGTCAGAGTCAAAAAACTCCATGCAAGTTCTTTCTTTTTGTTTGCAGTAAAATCCAAAGAGAGAAGAAAGGAAACCGTGTGTTGAAAGGAAGCAGGAGCTATGAACAACAACAACAATTTTTTTTCTTGTTCCTGAAATTAGCCAAAGTGAGAGCAGAGATTTGGAAATAGGAAAGACCTCATATCAAACCTAGCCTTTGCAAGATGACATGGGACAAATTGCCTCTTGGCCTTTAGCCTTTTGCTTTTCTGTAATAAACACTTATCTCATGAGGCATAAATGAGAAAACGTGTGCAGAGATGTGTGGCAGAGTCTGAAGCACTTGCAAGAGCTCAAAATAGCAGTCGATGCATTCAATGGACATTTATGGAATGCTTACCTCCTGGGCACTGGCGCCCGTGCAGAATTTACATTCTAGTTAGGAAAGCAAATCAGCAAAATAATTACAGATGGTGATTAGCTGGTGAAAGACATTAGCAGGGTGTTGTGACTAAGAGCAGCAGGGGGGTTGGAAGACCGGTAGGCTCCCTGCTGCCTGAGTGAGGAGGGTGATCCAGACATGGCACACACTGCTGAAAGCAGAGGAAAGTGGGTCACTGGGGTAGAGATGGCCAGTTGCTGTTAAACTGATTTTGACTGGTGGAGACCCCTGCAGGGAGGTCAAAGTAGAATTCTGCTCCATTGGGGCTTTTCAGTGGTTGGGTTTTTTTAGAAACAGATGGTACAATCTTTCATCCAAGACACCTTTGGGCTCTTGAACCATCGACCTGTGGTTAGCAGTTGAGTTAGGGACTCCCCAAAGTGACTGGGGTTCTTCATAGACTGCCTGCACAAGGTTTCCCCTTTTCCTCTCCTGGCTTGTGTCCTTTTACACTCCTGGCTACAGGTAGTGGGGTCCGTCTGGGACTGTGTCATGACTTGCCATCCGCATCCACATCTTTTCCTGATTTAAATACAATGGTCACTCATGAGCATCACCTCCTTGAATTTACCCTAAACTTCTTGTCCATCTCAAGGTACTTTGTCTTCTCTCGACCAAACCCTAATCTTGATCAAACCCACCTCTCCACTGGAATCCATGCCTGTATCCACTGAGCATAGCTGCAGCATAACCGACTGGTCTCACTTTGAATTCACGAGGGTCCTCAGGCCCCAGCCATCTTACGAGACTTCCTGGGTCTGCCTCTCCCCTTCTCTCTCCCCTCCAGGGTGATGAAAACAGGGTGCAGCATCATGATCAGTCACTTTCCTCACCAAGTGGGTAAGAGAGGGGCAAGCCTGGTGGATCTGACCTCTCAACGCCAACTGCCTTCATGCCACGAATCTTCACCCACTCCCAAAGCAGTCCACTCTGCAAAGCACAGCGCTATTGCTCTAGAAACTTCTTCTTAGTCAATCAAGCCCACAAACCCTGCTCGTGAAAAAAAAGTGGGGGGCAGGTGGTTCTTGAGAGTCTCCAGGAGCTTACATCACGGCGGGTCATAAAATATGCTCATTTTATGAGTTGTCCTACTAACCTCGGGCGAATCAGGAAGCATCCTCTGAGAGCCGCTCTAAGGATGCGTGGGAGAGCTTTCCGAAAATGGTGAACAGGAAGCCTGCCCATCAACTATAATCCAATGGCATTCAATATGCTTTCATTACTCACATGATTCCTAACTTTAACAAAACTTTTCATTATCATATCAATCTAACTATCTATCAGTTCCAGGTATTGGGGGGGGGGGTATGAAAAACTTTAAGTAATTTATCATTTTTTCTTTCTCTCTCCTCCCCCCTTCAATAGGCATAAAGCCATAACCTCGTGGCTTTCATTTTAAAGTTCTGTATGTAGCTGAGTGTTTTCAGCACATTTTTATGCCCCCCACCCCAATTTTTGTGATAAAATTAGGTGCCTTGGCTTATACTTGGGTACATATGGTAATGAATAGTCTTTTATCTCTAATCCACCTTTCCTTCCTCCTCAGGTCCTAAAGTTCAAAGTTTGGCACATTTGCACAGGCGAAGCTTTGGTGTTCAGATTCAGATTTGCTGGTGTTTTCAAAAGGGGCCTTTGATATGCTTGCTTTGGCAGCACATTTACTACAAGGGAGTCTTGGTGACCCAACAATTAAGCAGCTGGTTGCTAATACAAATTTTAAAAATGATCTGGCCATGCATTCCAGTAAAGCTTGCTGCTGTGGTTGGGGGCTGTGGCGTCAGTCCATCAGAATGAAGCATTTCCACAACATATCCTCATGATTGTTGTCGTTACAGCCACTGGGCCAATTCATCCTGTTGAAGGTGGTTCCCCTTCATTCCCTGACTCTCCACTTTATCAAGCATAATGTCCAACAGGGACCTGTCCCTCCAAATAGCATATCCAAGGTTTGTGGGGAGATGAAGTCTTGCCATGCAAATTTTTTAATACATCATTTTATTGGGGGATCATACAACTCTTATCACGATCAATACATACATCAATTGTATGCATATCACATTTGCACACTTGTTGCCATCATCACTCTCAAAGCATCCTCCTTCCACCTAGGCCCCCGGTTTCTGCCCCCCATATTTCCCCTCCATTTCCACTCCCTCTCCCCCATGAACCCTCAATACTTCATAAATTGTTATTATTTTGTCATATCGTACACTGTCCGATGTGTCCCTTCACTCACTTCCCTGTTGTCCATACCCCAAGGGGGAGGTCACATGTAGATCCCGGCAATTGGCTCCGCCTTTCTATTCCACCTTCCCTCCACCCTCCCAGTCTCACCACTCTCACCACTGGTCTTGAAGGGATCATCTGTCCTGAATTCCTCATGTTTCCATCTCCAGTGTACATCCCCTGGTCTAGTTGGATTTGCAAGATAGAATTGAGATCATGACAGTGGGTGGGAGGAAGCATTTAAGAACTAGAGGAAAGGGCTGAGCCCCGGTGGCGTAGTGGTTGTGCGCGGGACTGCGGCCCACTGGGATGGAGGTTCGATTCCAGCTCCATGGAGCAAAGGCTGGGCCTCCTACTCCCACCACCTGAGGGGAGTGATGCCCACCCCCCAAAAAAAAAGAACTAGAGGAAAGTTGCATATCTCATTATTGCTACACTGTACCTTGACTAGCTCCCTGCGACCCTTCTGTAAGAGAATGTTGCTTCACCTATTGATGGGCTTTGGGTCCCCAATCTGTACTCCCCCTCATTTATAGTGATATAGTTTTTAGATGCCTGATATCTGATCCTTTTGCCACCTCATGGTTGCACAGGCTGGCGTGCTTCTTCCATGGGGACTTCGCTGCTTCTGAGCTAGACAGCCGTTTGTTTACTTTCAAGTCTTAGGACCCCAGACACTATATCTTTTGATAGCCAGCCTGGCCACCCAAATTTTTAAGGAGCATTCTGGCTTTACTTTCAAAACAGCTTTGTGCATTCTTTCAGCCGTCCCCAGTATGTTAAATACTATTCAACAACATCATAATTCAAAAGCACTAGTTCTTGCATAATCTAGGAAATCATATGGGGATGTTCTACCTGACAATAGCAACCACCATTGCACATTCTGTTGTTTCACCTGCTATTTACTTTAGTGGTTCATTTTAAAATTTATTTCACACCACTTCATCATCCCAGCTGACTGGCGTGAGCACTGACTGTCTACCTAATGGACCCCTCGTGACCAGATGTCCCACCTTTTTTTTTTTTGCAGATTTCCCGCTTTTTAACAATTTAACAATGTCCCATGGCGTTTAAAAATTTAAATAAATATATTACAATACTATTTTTGCATTCTATGAAAATTTTTGTTGCTCCATATAGACCAAATTTTTAATCGAGAACCCCATGTCCATCCCCAACCCCACCCCCGGTCAATGGTGTCCCACTTAAAATCTGGGCACTTTACCCTAGCGTCCTGAATCCACAATGGTTTTCCCAACCAGAATCCTTTGCTGTGGTTTCACAAGCTGCTGGATTACACTTTCTTCCTCCTCTGGCACCATCTGGTGGATGAAATGATCACTACTGCCTACATTTTCTTTTTTTTAAGCTATTCTCAAATCAGATGGGGAGTCCAACGCATCCTCCTCTAAAATGATACTTGATTTTGATTCAGTAAAACTCCATGAAAGTGAGGAGGATTTGAAGCACTTGCAGATGACGATCAAGGATTGTAGCCTTCAGTGTGGATTACAATGCAATGTCACGAAGACCCAAATCTTCATAACTGACCCGTCATGAGAAATGGAGAACAGATTGAAGTTGTCAAGGACTTTGTCTTACTTGGATCCACAGTTAATGATCATGGAAGCAGCAGTCAAAACAAATCAAAAGATGTAGTGCATTAGGTAAATCTGCCACACCAGACTTCTTTAAAGGGTTGTAGAGGAAGGAAGGTTGGCTTTTGATCGCTGGTGCTTGATGAAGTCTTTTCTAGTATTTTGCCTTGTTTTAAAAGTTGGATTGTATTTTTCTTGTTGAGATGTTGACGTTTCCTATAGACTTTCAAGATTTGTCTCTTGTCGGACGTCATTACTAATACCCGCCACCCCCCACCACCCCACAGTCTATGTGTTCTTTGGTGAGTTTTTGATGCAAAGAAGAGTATACTTTTTAGGAGGTCCCAGTCATCTATTCTATTTTCTCTTCGGCTGTGTGTGCGTTTGGGAGTGTACTTATGCCATGCATTCTGGCCCTGAAGTTTTTCTCTGTTGTTTTTAAATAATTTTTTTTTACTGATGACTGTGGTCTTCTGCATTGATTAGAGAAACAAATCCAGAGACACTCAAATGTGTAGAAGAAAGAGCTTTATACAAAGAGTAACTGTATATATATATATTTTTTGGCATCACTGCTCTCCGGTGGTGGGAGTAGGAGGCCCAGCCCCACTGCTGGAATTGAACCTCCGTCCCAGTGGACCGCAGTCCCGCGCGCAACCACTACACCACCGGGGCTCAGCCCAGAGTAACTGTATATTAAGAAAACATCCTAGCCTAGTTGAGATCAAGTCCATAAGGTCAATGTTAGCCCATATGTTTGATCCCAGTCTGTAATTCTTCTTCAGACTGAAACAGCACAGCAATGACACCAAACGCAGGAAGACCACAGGCCAGTGGTGGAAAGTCGTATGGATCCAGTAGTGATGGAAAGATTTCAGCACTGGCCTGGGTTTCCACATGACTCCTCTGGCATCCAGGCTCTGACTGCATCAGTGTAGCTCCATGTGGCTTGTCAACAAGAATGTCTCACAGGGAGAGTACGTGTGTGTCCCACCTCCAGTGAGTTATTCATCTCTGTAGCACCCCCAAATGAGGTCATCAAGCTGCGGCCTGATTGACAGGCTAAACTCCACCCCTTCACTCTTAGTAGTCTCAAATTGACACCAGATTATGTAACTGCCACCCGACTTTTGGAGTTCTAGGCTTTACAATTAGGCCTTTAATCCATCTTTTTTTTTTGGTGGGGGCCACTTGGGGCCAGTTTATTGCAGTTAAATATCTCTCTATTATTTTCATCAAGAAAACTAGCACACACACACACACACACAC
>PVJH01049628.1:0-10231 GCA_004026705.1 Nesogale talazaci | reverse complement strand
ATCGTGTGCACTCTCACCATCACCCATCGCTTCTAAACAAACGATGCCCAAAACAGAGCCAGGTTATCACTGACTATCCAGCCACTAGTGCACATTCAAAGCAACTTAACAAGTCGGAATTCTATTATAGAACAACAGCTAAACAAACAAAAAACTGCGAGCACTGAAATATGCTTGCATTCACAACAGCAACAGTAAAGAGATATTTTATGAAAAATAGTTTGCTTATACAAACAATGCTAGATCAAAACAGTTAATGTCCGTATCAATATAAGAAAATACTCTGTAACCAAAATTACTCAACTCAGAATTAAAAGGAACCTCAAAAATTATTTTTCTAACTCAGTTTATAGACATGGAATTCCACCCAGTTAGAGAAGGCCTGTTGTGAATCCCTAGCTTAGCAGTTACTACAGTAGAGCAGCAGGCGGTGTCCTGGTTCTTCTGGCAGGGCTCTTACTACAGCCATCCACGAGCAGCAGAGGCAGAGGGAGGGGGCCAACTTCTGTTATTCTTTAATCAATCAATTATGCATAAGTAACACACACATATATAATCAAAGCTAGTAAGGATATTATAGTTATATAGAAAAATATATTTGATTCTTAAATTACCATTTAATTTTGAAGCGTTAGGAAAATGTATTAAGTATGGGAAGTAACTATAAAGGATCTTTATTGTATTATTCTTACAGTTTTTCTTTTAGTATTTTAAACCTCAAGAGAATAAAAAGTATGGAGAGGGAAGTTCTTCTTTTCCCTGGGTCCCTCTTATTTTATCCCTAGGAGTGCCCCTCAGAGCCACCTCTTAATGCTATATTTCTTTATCACATTTTAATAGGACCTCTCACAGATATTATTACAATCCATTAAATCAAGCCTAATTGTATAACTGGTGTCATCATCATTTTTAACACACCTTCTTCTTGTTGAAATCTTTGTTATGAACTACCCCATCTCCCCCACCTACTCCTTTCAGAATCTTCCAAGGGACACTGTATGCACATTCATGCATAGAGTATACTACTTAAACACAGTAGGATTCATGCATAGAGAATATATCTAGTATACTACTTACACTTTCGTGTATTCTTGTTTTCTACTTAATTTACCTTAGTGACTGTACCCTTCTTTCTAACCAACTATTCAGTCTTCCACTGTGAAGAAAGCATAATTCTTTACAATTAGGTACTAAGCAACAAAGGATAACCTGTCCTAAGGGTCTGCGTCTGTGTCCATTTGTATAATAAAGTTACACTTTGGTAGACGGAGAGGGGCGCCCTATGCTCCAACTTCCCCTAAGTCAACCACCCCAAATTTATAGGATGACCACTCTGAGGCATTTGAACATACCCTACATCTAGTGTAGAGAGTGCACGTCGACTGCATTTTATTTGGTATGGTTTGAAATACAGAGTCTGCTAGCTCTTCTTTCTTTTAAAGACTATTTAAAATTCAGATTACCTCTATCAGTTTGATACAAAGACACCATTCAAATCTTATCATGATTATCACCTGCACTTTCATAGTTTGCCATTCCTCCCTCACTGGGGCTGGTCCGTTTAATAGCATTCCTGTACTTGTCCAGAATATCCTCGGCAACTTGAGCTTGTGCACTGAGTCTAGGGCTGGGGTCATCTGCAGGGGAAAGGAGAGTGTAAAAATTAGCCTTCTTTGGTTGGTAACAAGCCTGTTGTTAGTACGACAGCAGTAGCGCAATCCCAAGGGAGGATGAGGAAGTCAAACTTCACAGGAGCACGTATCTCAACGTTAAGGGGCACATGCAGCTGTCTGCAGATCCCATCTCTACATCTGAGAGCCTTGCGAAAGCAGGAGACTGGGAGGAAGCGCTCCACTTTCTCATCATCGCCAGAATTCTGCATGACGGTTGCCAAAGCTCAGTGCAGACTGGATGGATGACGGACTTCCAAAACCCTTACACCAGGATCACGGTTATTAGCAAGTCTTACTAACACAACTTTCAACAGTGCATTTTTATAGGCAGACTCCACTGATTCAGACATCTCCATGCTGAAGGAGAGAAAAACAAGATGTGAAGTACTCAAATTCAGGATTAAGTCCTTTTTAATTGTAATTTTGAAATTTCTTACTCCATTCTTGCTTTGTAAATTTCTCTGGAACACATCTGAAAACTACAGATAATCATATTTTGTCTCAGTCAATTTCACCAGCAGAGTGCAGCTGCTGGAACAGAGCACTTTTGTGCTGCATTGTTATGAGGCAGTGCTGATCATCTGGACATTCTCAGAGAGTTGGCAATGTCCCTGGGGTGCACAAAGCAGCAGATAATGGCAATCACAAATGTAGCACTGTTTACTGACAGAACTGTTACATCTGTCCACAAAATCAGCACAATAGTGATGCCAAAAAAAAAAAAAAAAAAGTCAGCACAACAAAAATAATTTCCTGAAATGGAGAGTGGTAGTGTCATTATAACTGGGTTGTCACGGCAAAGAATCGCTACAGATCTATGGGACAAAATAAAGTTCCATAGTCATAGACAAACTCCAGGGAAAGATCTAGGCCAAGCAGACACATCCACATTCTGGTAGAATCCCATTTTTTAGAACTTCCAAAGAGATGTCAGAACCCCTAGATTGTGTGTGTATGTTAACAGAAGCTATTTTATTACCAGCAGCCAACATTAAATACCAGGAACTGTGCTAAGCACCGCATCTAACTGTCCTAATGACCCCAACAAACTACAGAGAGGCTCTCTCTTCACTCGTTTTAGCCGAGGGAAAAGAAGACAAAGCTTACGTAGCCTTCCCACAACTGCCTCTGATTCTTTGAAACAAATATTTGGTATTCGCTTCTCATAAAGCAATAAACTACAAAGAAAAGCAATTTCCAAAGTAATTTAAATTTTCAGCTATAATGGTATTTGAGTGCATGATATGGTATTCCGCCTGGACTCTGAACTTGTTCAAAACATAAATTCAAAAAACTTTTATCTGTTGGTGAAAAAAAAACTTTTAACAGTATAGTTTCTTTCTTTGGAGGGGAAGCACTTTTCTGGCTATTGGTTTCAAGTGCTGGTGATCTATAAGCAAGAGCCCTAATATTGCTTCTGTTCTTTATTTCTCTGTAACAACAGTCTTGTCAAAGTTATCCTAGGGAAATAACTAAAAACAACGAAACATGCTATATATGTGTGCATATATGTATACATACACATACACATATACACACACACAGAAGCTGTGTGCTGCATTTTCATAATAAAAAAATGGAAGCAATTTAAATTTCCAAATACTCATAAGGGAACACTGATGATGTAGTAGAATCATAGGATAGATTATTTTATAATCCAATAAAAATAGTGGGGGAAAAGTTATGCCTAGTAGAAATAGAGAAGGTTTATGAATAATGTGAAAAAATGGAAAAAAATTATAAACATACTCTGATTCAATCACGAAAAATCATGTACAGATAGAGGAAAACACTGGAAGAGAATATGAAAAATTAGGGTGGCAGGATTATGGACTAGTAAGAAACTGCCTTTGATAACATCCTAGAATTAATTTTAAACTTTCTAAATGGGTGACTCATTAGGGCTGGAGAGTAATTTATTTATTAGTAGAGAATGTAAACTGCCTACATCATACACCAAGAAAATAAATTACATTATTTTCCTGTTTACTGTTTCCTATTTTCCATGTTTACTGTTCTCTGATCAGCTTATGGTCTCAGCAACAGAGTCAAGAAAAATGTATTATACACAGACACAAATAAAAAAATGTATAATGATTCTATAGTTATCAACTCCATATTTTAGAAACATGATATTTCAGAGAGAATTTTCTTTTGTAATCTTTAGTGTTATATTAACAACACAATCCCAAACACCCAAAATCACTGCTGCTAAAGTGAATCCCACTGGCAGAGACACTATGGAACAGAGAGTGATCCCACAGGCTTTCCAAGGCTGTACACCTTGAGGAAGCAAATGGTCACGTCTTTCTCTTAGAATGATGGGCGGGTTCAACCCAAACTTGGTGAGCAGCTGAGTGTTTAACCACTGTGTCAACAGGGCTCTATAGAAACACACTACAGTTACATAAAATAACTCTGCCAAAATGACAATTCCTTTCCAATACTTCCAACCAGACTTTATAAGTTCCTGAAGAACAGGTGTCATTGTCATGTATTGCTGAACTTGATACCCACAATACTTAGCACAGTGCTTGGCATGAGTCAGATGTGCAACAAGTACTTGCTGACTGGTTCTGGTGCTTGACTGCTCTCCAGGAAACCATGGCAATAAGCACACTGCCCTGCTGTTCAAAACCCTTTACTCCAGGGAGGTAATTCATAGTAAATAAAGCAAAAAATGTATGCTAGTCCACAGAAATACACCTAAATGTATAGGGCTAGATTTAGATTAAAATGGGATTCTACTTGCACTATGCTGAACTTTTTGAGGAGGATGTTCTTTTGAAATCTATCCTGCCTATGGATAATTTTCTCATTCAAATTTAGTAGGATATGTTTTAAAACACGGTTAGAACAAAAGAGGTTGAGTCACACTCAAGGTTGGGTCATTAAGGCTGTATCTCAAATGCTTCCCTTTCAGAACGCTAGTAAATCATGTGCCCAAAAGCTGCTACAGAAATATAAATGCTGAGTCAAGTGAGAACTCAGCTCCAAGTTATCCTTTCCTTTAGTTAGACAGCAATGTTAAAATGGCTCAAGCTGAAAAAAATTGAAGTTCATAAAACTTTATGATGATTGGCACTTATGGAACTGTTTAAATATTCTATTGCCAAAAAAGAAAGGAAATGGTTAGGTAAGACAGGATTTCACTATGATCCTGAATGGTCAAGAACAAACTGCAGATGGGGGGGGATAAAATCTTAGAGTTCTATGATCAACATTAGAGAAAACTACTCAATGATTCAAAGATATGGCATGCATAGTACCCAAACCATCACCACAGACTTTCCTAAAGGCACTGTGTGTCATCATCCCACTACATGTCGAGCTGCACGGTATGCCTAGAGGCTCTGGATCAGGGGTCTTATCATAAACAGAAGTTATGATAATGAGGATGATGATGGTGGTGGTGGTGGTGGTCTGCAGGAAGAGCACACTGAGATTCACTGTGGCCACCAAACAGAAACCACAGATCTATAAAGAACATACTCCCCACTGTACACACACATACACACACACACATGCACGCACTCTTCTAAAAGGCAACGCTTATGGCACCCAAGAAAGAAGTGTTATGAAATATGTGCTCTGGGAATGAAGGAGCCAGAAGTCCATGGATCTACAAACCTGTGAGTGTTGAGAATCTGTCAGGCCCCAGATCATCTTTGTCTTTTTCTTGTTTTTCTTTCTTTCTAAATGGTATAGGAGCTGGAAATTAAATAAAGTCAGTAGTGTGACATATAACATACTGCACTCCTCGGAAGACAGCCGTCATTTTGGAGTTACTGGTGTGCCAACATTTCTAAGTGAAAGGAGCTCAAAATGTTTAAGAGCAAAGAAATAAGGAGCGTCAATTGGCAATAATTCTTAACATAGAAATAGTGGTTCTTAAATTAGCTTTCAAAGTCTGGTTTAGGGTCAAAAATGATTTAATAGGAATCAACTGGAAGTAAATCAAAACCATTGCCTCTGACTCTGCTCAAAAACAACACATTCAAAACTCCGAGCATCATTCTCTCCTCCTCCTCCAGTGGGTTTGAAGATGGCATGAAAGGAGCTCTCCCTCAGCTCCTCAGTGTTGAAGAGGCTGTGTGAAGAAAGTCCTAGCTCTAATCTTCTATGTGCTCTCCCTTCAGGAAAAGATGTTTTCTACCAACTCAAATCTCAGTATCTACTGACATGATAGCAGGTTATTAACAAGATAAAAGCAAACAATTGTATACAACTGCCTTCCAAAATAAATACTGACATTTATAGTATAAACATTCTCACTGAACATAGATATTTAAAGCTTAACTTTACTCCAGGTACATAAAGGATGACTCTTCAATGTTTAGCTACCAGTAACATCCCTTTTCCTTGCAGTAATTAACAAAATGCTTATCTGTTAATGTAATATTTAAACACCGTGACCTGGTATTTCCATTCCAAAATCACTACCACCACTTCCTGCAAAGAGCAAGATTTGTCATTTCTAAAGTTCTGCTTTAGCATCTGTTCTATATGGAACCACTTTTTATACCCTAAAAACAACTCAAATTTAGGCCCAGCAAGTCTTACAGAGGAAATGAAATGCAGAAAGAGATTTTAGGACTTTGTTTCTTGTTACGAAAGCAGAATTCTAATACTTTTATAAAATTACCTTTAGGCATAGCGGAAACAAAACGTTTTCTCCACCATGGTCTGTTCCGGTCTGATTTCTCATCATCACTATCTTTGCGTTCTTCTGTCTGTAGAAAAAGTTTGATGCTTTATTTGGATAGCAGGATAAAATTACTTTGAAAAAGATTTCAGTAAGTCTAAGAAATGCAAAAACCATTCTCTTTGCCTTAAATTAATAATGAATCCTATTCATCAGAGATCTAGGAGATCAAAAGGGCAGTATCTGCTCAGGAATAAAGTTAAGAAAGGATAGAGCAGAAAGGTGAGACACAGGGAGGAAATAGGAAGAGCAGAGTTACAGTCCAGGAATGCCACCTGACAAGAAACCAGGTGAGTATGTACAAATTGTTGTGGAGAAAACCAATATGCTCTGTAAACTTCACTCAAATCCGAATAAAATATAAAAATAAACATAAAACCTGCTCTTACTGCCATGTAGGTGACTTCTAAAAAACGGAAAAGTATATATACTTTTTAAGCATCAAGGAACTTCTTCAGAGTAAGCACATCCTCATTATTCTTAGTAGGCCCAATGCCTGAAAAGAGCCTCCAACAATAGGTACTCAATGGACACTTACTGGATAATGGTTCCAAAAGAGCTAGGGGGTCTAGTCAAAGCAAAAGCAGACTGAAAAAGAAGGAAGGCCATGGAAACAGTTTCCTGGGGATGCTCAAAGCATTGTGGCTTACTGACTTTTTGGAGAACTAAAGAATGTTATCAGCTTATTATGTGTATTTTACGAAAGGCAGCTAAAATCTGAGAGGAAAACCACCTGAGATAATTTAAACCAGACAGCCCTTTCTCCACCAAAATACTCCTCTCTCATTCTTCTCATCAAACAAGGGCCATTTTGTGAGTTATAATGGGAAAGCACTAAGGATCCACTTTACAGTTCTGGTTTAGCATTTCTGACTTCTTTGTTTCTTCATCTTTGTTTTTAAGGGCAGCTCTCCCCCTTTTTTTATTCTCTGTTAATAATATTTTTTAAAAGTGCACAGATGGCTAAGCCCTGGTGGCGTAGTGGTTGTGTGCAGGACTGCAGCCCACAGGGTTGATGGTTCAAATCCAGCAGCAGCTCTCCAGGAGCAAGGCTGGGCTTCCTACTCCCACCAGGGCAGTGATGCCACCAAAAAAAAATGTGCAGGGCTGAGCCCCGGTGGCGTAGTGGTTGTGCGCAGGACTGCGGCCCACTGGGACGGAGGTTCAGTTCCAGCAGTGGGGCTGGGCCTCCTACTCCCACCACCGGAGAGCAGTGATGCCCCCCCAAAAAAAGTGCACAGACATGGTTTGATTTCCTGGAATCTCAGTTCTTTAGGATGGATTAAATGTCTCTTGATTTTGATGGAGCTTATTTTTGTTTGTTTGTTTGGGCTTCACTGCCCTCTGGGGGTCATGGGAGTTACAATGGAGCTTATTTTAAGAAATAAAGTTTCTATTTAAAAAATAGGGCTGAACCCTGGTGGCGTAAGTGGTTGAGTGCAGAACTGCAGCCCACGGGCTTGACAGTTCAAATCCAGCGGCGAGTGGGTAGCGCCCATGACCACCAGGGGCAGTAATGCCCACAAAAACCTAAAATAAAATAAACACTGGTAACACAGATGGTGACAAGAGTATTAATAAGTAAAAGTATATGTTAAACATGGAGAGTAAGAATAGACATATCTCAGGCTGAGCCCCGGTGGCGTAGTGGTTGTGCGCAGGACTGCGGCCCACTGGGACAGAGGTTCAATTCCAGCAGTGGGGCTGGGCCTCCTACTCCCACCACCGAGAGCAGTGATGCCCGCCCCCCCCCCAAAAAAAAAGAATAGACATATCTCATTTAGTCCTCATGGCAGACTTGAAAGATAGGCACTACAATGAAGCTCTTTTTTTTTTTGGGGGGGGGGGGGGCAATCACTGCCTCTGGTGGTCGTGGGCGCTACCCAGTGCTGCTGAGGGCCGCCGCTGGATTTGAACCGCCAAGCCCACAGGCCACAGTCCTGCACTCAACCACTTAGACCACCGGGACTCAGTCCGAGGCTCTTATTTTATTTTTTTTGGGGGGGGTGGCATCACTGCCTCTGGTGGTCGTGGGCGCTACCGAGTGCCACTCCTGAGAGCCGCCTCTGGATTTGAACCGCCAAGCCCGCGGGCTGCAGTCCCGCACTCAACCACTAACGCCACCGGGGCTCAGCCCCCGAGGCTCTTTTTAACACTGCAAAATATTAAGATTGTGTGTCAAAGGGCCTGGACTGTTATTTCCTAATTAATCAATCATGTGACCTAAGTTTTTTCATGTACCAAACGTCAAGAGGCTAAGCATAGAGACAAAGTCATCTCTGCCTGAGAAGTATTAGCAGTGGGGATGGGACACTGTTACACACAAGTGTCTAATCAAACCATGAGAACAACTGTGGCACATGTGGTCACTATAGTCAGAAAGGACACAACTGCACCTGAGAACAGCAATGTGTTGATGTCAATTTCTTGATTTGGGTGACTGTACTATGATGTGTAGTATTCAGAGATGATGGAACATCTAGAACATTGTATAGGAAATTTACTCTCAAATGGTGGAGGGAAAAGAGCTATTTGTACTATTCTTCCAATTTTTTAATAACTGTTTCAAAATATAGTGCTACCTCATTGAACCATATAAGAGAGACACCATTAACTTTAAATGAAGCTACATCTAAAGTTGCTCAAAGAATAACAGAAGATGAAATATTATTACTACAAAATCAAAGTTGCATAGGTTTCCTGTGGGTTATGATCGTGGACATATGAGGCTGACAAATCTCTTTAGTTTATGACTACTAGTCGATTTTAAAACAGACTTACATGTTCTACTGTAACTCCAGATATCATGAGAACTAAGCAGCTAAAACACAACAGTTGACCATTAATTAATAAATTCTTCCACGTGGCCTGTGTCCCATACCTCGCCTCTGGAGGAATCTTTACTCGGAGATGAAGATGATGAGTGAGGTGCAGCCACCAAAGAAGTAGCACCAATGGCTGCAGCTGGAGGAAGTTCTCGCTCTTCAGTCCCTGGACGTCGGTTCCAGCTGGGGTCACTCATGGGACGCCGGACAGAAGATGATACTATGTCAGAGCTCCTACTGCGAACTAGCCTTTCTGGGTAAGAATGCCTTTGCTTGAATGCCTCCATTTCAGCAGGAGTTAAAACATGTGAACCAAAATTTGGCAGCCTGGCCTCATGGCCTCCCACAGCTCCTTCCAGGATTGGAGGATCCGGTGGTGGATGGGATGGCCGAGCATAGTGAACCTTTGGCCTTACCACAGCAGAAGCCCCTTGAACACAGAAAAAAAATTTTGAAATTGAGACAAAAGTGAGCCCACAAGACCATTAACAAGAGGTACTGATTTTTTTATCCTGTTCATGCAGAAAACACAAATCATAAAGTTGGCTCATTTACCTTCATGTGAAGACAGTGGATCAAACATGGCAAGCAGAGACTCTGATTGAGAAGGAGGCGAGGTCAGCTGATGGGCACCTACAGCAGAACATCCAACCATGAGAACGGCTCAGTATTCAGGGGGCTCAGAAGTCAAGCACTATTTAACAGTTTACTTACTTTTTTCTCTCTCCTCAATTAGAACTTAAGGGGTAGACCAGGATGAGAAATCCAATATAAAAATATAAGGTAAATTTGATTACTTCCAATTTATTTTGTTTTTAATTTTTTTTTGTTTGTTTCTGGGGCATCACTGGTGGGAGTAGGAGGCCCAGCCTTGCTGCTGGATTTGAACCTCCGTCCCAGTGGGCCGCAGTCCCGCGCACAACCACTATGCCACAGGGGCTCAGCCCCGTTTTTAGTTTTTATACATAGACTTTAATTACAATTTGAAATGGTCTGGACATCCCCCTATTATTTTTATTTATTTATTT
>PVJH01049627.1:0-10181 GCA_004026705.1 Nesogale talazaci | reverse complement strand
TACTCACACCAGGGCAGTGATGCCACAAAAAAAAAATCACTTTTCTAGGGGTTCTATTCCATATATCACGTGCACTTGAGCATGTGTTACCATCATCATTTTCTAAACTTTCTTTTTGTGTGTGGTCCAAGTGGGTTTTTATAAAGGACAGGAGAAGCTGAGCCCTGGTGGCGTAGTGGTTGTGTGTGGGACTGCGGCCCACTGCGTTGACGGTTCAAATCCAGCAGCAGCTCTCCAGGAGCAAGACTAGGCTTCCTACTCCCACCAGGGCAGTGATGCCACAAAAAGAAAACAAACAACAACAAAAAAAAAGGACAGGAGAAGTTGTAGGAATTACAGTAAACTGAACACAGATATCCACATGGCACTGCATACCCACAGAGGGCAGCCCGAGGAGGGTGAGGGGAAAGAGAGAGGAAGAGAGAGAGAGAGAGACTGAGGCCAGGCCAAGCGGAAGATCAAGGAGCAGCTGGGAAAAGAACCATTTTCTAAACATTTATAAAGCTAAATATTTTGATGTTTAGCTAAATCCAATCTTCTTCCAATACCAAGAGGCATGAAAAGGATGTAGGAAATTTTCCTTTTTTTTTTTTTCATTCCATCTGCCCACAAACTAACTCTTTGAAGCCCCCTCATATAAGTATACTTTTATCTTCCGCATTAAACTGATTTTATACAAAAGAGAGCTTTGATGGCATAGTAGTTACACATCCTGCTTTTAGCTACAAGGTCACCAGTTTGAAACCACCCATCACTCTTTGGGAGAAGGATGAGGCCATCTACTTCTGTTAGGAGTTAGAATCTCAGAAGCCCCCAGCCGCAGCTCCCACCTGTCCTATAGGGTCGCTATGAGTTTTAATCTTTTTTTTTGGGGGGGGGCATCACTGCTTTCCAGCGGTGGGAGTAGGAGGCCCAGCCCCACTGCTGGAATTGAACCTCCGTCCCAGTGGGCCGCAGTCCCGCGCACAACCACTATGCCACCGGGGCTCAGCCCCCTATGAGTCTTAATCTTAATGTGATGGCAGTGAGTCTAGTTTTATATGAAGTCCAGTGTTCTATACTCAAAATCTAAAATTTTTTTAAAAGCTGTGACAGTCATGTACTTTGGTGTCAATTTCATGATTGGGAGTGTAGGGGTGGAGTCTAGCCTGTTAATCTGGAACTAGCCAATGAGACCTCTATGTGGGCATAGCTTTTTCCTGAGAAATCTGGGAAATTGCTGAGCCCCGGTGGCATAGTGGTTGTGCGCAAGACTGCGGCTCACTGGGATGGAAGTTCAATTCCAGCACCACGGAGCAAAGGCTGGGCCTCCTACTCCCACCACCTGAGGGCAGTAATGCCCCCTCCCCCCGAAAAAAAAAAAGAATTCTGGGAAATCCCGTGACATTTCCTGATCAGAGATGAGAGACTTATAAGTCAGTCTCTTAGAGATGGTCTACTGACGAGACAACACGGCAGCATGCTGATAGACCCTGGGTCCTGGGAATTGGAAGTCCAGAGGAGAAGTCGCATGGGCTTACCCTGATGGAACCAGACCTCTGAAGCTGGAAAAGTCACATAGAGGCTCCTGCCACAGCTAAGATGCTTGAGAAGCTACGAAGAGGCCCCTGCCAGCGCTGAGATGCTTCCACCACCACTGTATACACAAGACTGGACCCGCTGGCCTGTGATTGTTCTGGCATCATTGTATGTGCTTCCTAAGTCTGAAGAGAACTTTGGATTGATATTGGACATACCAGCTAATATCAGACTTATGGACTTTGACTGGATTGGGTTGGGTTGCTTTCTCCATGTCCCATTCCTTTTATATATAAACCTTTTCCTTATTACATATGCATTTTTATGAATTTGTTTCTCTTGTCTAACTGGACTAACACAAAAAGCATTGCTGTGGTAGTGTATAATTTGTCAATTTGAGAGGATTATGAGTGAATGGGGTGGACTCTAGCCGGTCAGGTCAATTAGGTCATAGCCAATGAGGCCTCTGTGTGGACATGGCCCTCTGTGGATTCTGGGAACTCTGGTATTCCTCCTTTGAGGGGGGAGACACATTCTCTCTCTCTCTGCTGACTCCCTAAGAGACATTGTAGCTGACAAGACACATGGAGCGACACTAGTGCCCAGAGCTGGAGAAGCCCCATGGAGACAGACCCCTGCCAGCCCTGAGATGCTTACCACTGGATCCACAAGACTTCCCACCCGCTGGCCCGTCATCTTCCTGCATTCGGTGTCATTGCATGTGTTTCGTGAGTCTGAAGAGGATTTTATAGATTGGTATTGACTTATGAACTAATATCGGACTTACAGACTTGATCTGGGCTGGGATGTTTTCTCAATATTCAGTTGCTGTTATGTGTCTATAAATTTGTTTCTCTAGTCTACCCAGACGAACACAACTGCATTCCAGTCAACTCATGGTGGCCCCGTGTACTTCAGAGCTGAACTGATCCATGGGGCTGTCTCGGCTGTTGTTTGGACAGCAACAGGTCACCAGGTCTTTCTTCTGCAGCACTGCTGTGTCAGTTCCACTTAGGTTCCCAGATGAGCTCAAATAAGTTGCACCACCTTCAAATCTTTTGTTCTTGTTCTGAGGTGCCCTTGAGTCGGTTTCAACTCACAGTGGCCCTGTCTTGTGCTGTCCTCTGTACAGCCCGGTGGCCATCCGTCCCGTTGAGGTCATTCCTCCTCTTCGCTGCCCCCTACTTTACCAAGCAGGATGTCCTTCTCCAGGGACCCGCCTCTCTTGACAACATGTCCAAAGTACGTGAGACCATCCTCGCTTCTAAGAAGCACTCTGGCTGCCCTTCCCCTAAGACTTGCCGGGGATTTTTGGCAGTCCACAGTCTTTTCAATCTTCTTTGGCAGCACCATGACTCGAGTGCAATGCAGTGAAAATAGAACAATCATAGTTTCATTTATTTGTTTTTGTTGTTGTTGTTGTTTTTGTTTTTGTGGGCATCACTGCCTCTGGTGGTCATGGGCGCTACCCAGCCGCCGCTGGATTTGAACCGCCAAGCCCGCAGGCTGCAGTTCCGCACTCAACCACTTACGCCACCGGGGCTCAGCCCCAATCATAGTTTCATTTAAAGGATATTATTCAGAGAATGGTGCTTTCCTTTGTCTGTAACAGGACACTTATGGCTCTCAAATAATTTTTAAATTGTGGTGATAGACAAGAGTGGCTTTTCCATCTCAACAGTTTGCAAACTGTTGCCCTAGTATGATTGTTGACTTTAGGCCAGTAGGCTTCGGTGCACACGGGTATGCATGCGTGTGTCATGATAGTGCTGTCGGGGTCTCCAGGCCTCCACCCCCCCTCGGGACATGAGTCCAGGATGACTTGTGACAGCAGCTCAGGAATGTCCTGTGGGGGAAACTCGCCGACTGCCTTGCATCGTCACCCTTCTCCAGCCAGCCTTGTTCCTGGTATTCCTACTTTGTGACAAAAAGCGACTCCCAGACTTTGTGGTTTTTCATTTCCATCCTTAGCATATTGAGCTCAGCTAAGGGGGATTGGCTGCTTTGCAAAGGCTTACACACACACACATACACACACACACACACACACACACACACACACGGCTGACAGCCAATGGAGGACAGTGGGCATCGGGCCTTGTAGGCTACAATCATCACATTGCCCAAAGTCTCAGCTTAGAAGGGTCCTGTGCTTGGTTTGGCGCTCTGTTATAGCCATCTTGGAATTCTGTTTTGTTTTGTTTTGTTTTTTTTGGGGGGGGGTGCGCGAGCATCACTGCCCTGTGGGAGTAGGAAGCTTAGCTTTGCTCCTGGAGAGTTGCTGCTGGATTTGAACTGCCAACCCTGTGGGCCACAGTCTTTCACACAACTGCACCACCAGGACTGAGCCCTGGAATTCTTAATACATCATGCCCTGGGCCCTGCACGTTAGGAAGTCAGTCTTTCCTGGGCCCATCGGTCCTAGCATGTGAGAAAGCTGGCCCGAACTCTCTCACAGGATGGTGTCTTGGTTCCAAGTGTGAGCGTTTCAAAAGTGAGCCAGACAACCCTGTCACCTTTTGTGCCCTCGCCTCAGTCCTCCTCTGCATGGGTAATGTCAAGGTCACCTTGACAAGAAGAGCATATGGGATGGGGATATGGTATTACAGCCTTCATTGATGCCACCTGGGGACACGAGCAGGTCATCATCTCCCTGTTCCTGCCCTTGACTGCGCCCCACTCCATCTCCAGAAGGTGCCCAGGGGATTTTGTTCTGCCTTCTAGGCATTAGGACAGGGAAGCCCCTTGAGGAAAAAGGCCAACAGGGAGTGGGGAGCCTCATTTTCATCGCCACGCTTAATGTCCCCCTCTCAGGTTGCTTACCGAGGTCTCACAGGGATTTGAACCCCTGACAGCAGGGCAGCAGCCAGCCCAGGGGCCCTAATTGTCTCCTCCCCTTGAGGACTGAGAGCTCCACAGAAAGCTGACTCCTCGCCCTGACATCTGTTTCTCCCGCCAGCATCTCTGCTTGGCTAACGATTCCCCCTCTTTCGTCTCTCCCCGGGGCATGTTGTTGCCTTTCTCATTAACTTCCCCTGCACTCCCAGCAAGGTCCCCAGACTCTGAGCTCTGCTAATTCCCCTGTAATCCACTGACAAGCCAGGAAGCTAATTAAATTGTGAGTTTGCTTGCTCGCTCTCCTTGTCTGCCCCAGCGTCTCTGAGCTCACACTCTCCCCCAACTCGGCCTTCCCTTTCTGTCTGTCCTTGCCCAGTCCAGACTTACCTGGACACATCTAGGATTTTCCTGTGACTCTCCCAGCCTTTCCTCCTCATTGGTGTGTCTGTCTTTCCCTTGACAAATGCCAAGAGCAGCTTCAAAATGTACCTTGGAACACACACACACACACACACACACACACACACACACTCCTCTCTGCTGCAGGATCGACAAAGCTCCTTGGCAGGCCATGTCAGCTTCCCTCATCCTTATCTGCCCTGTGGCATACTGGGGGTTACATATTGTGTTGCTAACCACAAGATCAGCGGTTCAAATCCAGCTGTTGCTCCGAGGGACAACAACGAGGCTGCTTACTCCTATAAAGATTTAAAGTCTCAGAAACCCAAAGGGGCAACCCTACTCTGTCCTCCAGGGTTGCCGTGAGTGGAGATTCACTCGATGGTCGCTTTTTCTTCATGCTGTCTCTACAGCTTTGTTTTGTTTTGTTTTGTTTTGTTTTTTTGGTTGTTTTTTTTTGGGGGGGGGCATCACTGCCTCTGGTGGTCTTGGGCCCTACCCAGTGCCGCTCCTAAGAGCCACCGCTGGATTTGAACCGCGGACCGCAGTCCCGCACTCAACCACTTACGCCACCAGGGCTCAGCCCCTTTTTTTCTTTTTTTTTTTGGGGGGGGGGAATCTCTACAGCTTTTAATCCATAGCTGTATCAACGTCACTTTTGTTGCTGTTAGTGCATGTATACAGCAAGCAACTCGAGTGCGTACACGTACAATTCAGTGACATTAATTCCTTTCTTCAAGTTGTGCAACTACTCTCAGCCTCCTTTCTGGATTGTTCCATCCCCAGTATCATGAATTCATCAGCTCCCGAGGTTTCTCCGATTTTCCCTATGTAAACAAATAACAATAGTCCTATTGGCATGTACTTTACACATCAAGCAGCTTAATTGTTCAATGAGATGAAGGTTTGTGTGATCACGACCAACCACCGTGGATTTGAGAACATTTTCTTCTCCTCCTCATTGTTGTTAGCTGCTGCGTCCAGGAAGTTAATTGTGGGTCCAGGTGAGAGGCAATATTTGACAACTTCCACCTTCTCTCTGTTTATCATGCTGCTGTCTATTGGTTCATATGTAAGCATTTTTGTTTACATAGGTTGCAATCCATACTGAAAGATGGATCTTCCTTAGTAAGTGCTCTAAGCGTTTTTCCATTTCAGCCAGCAAGCTTGTGTCATCTGCACTTGGCCGACTTCTAATGAGCCTTCCTCCAATCCTCAAAGTCATTCTTCATATCGTCCTCCTTCTTGGATTATGTGCCCAACATACCGAAGGAGTAAGCCTGGTGAAGGGCACAGCCTTGACACACACCTTGCCTAATATCCAACCATGCACTATCACTGTGTGTGCCCCTGTTCTACCCAAACAACCATCTCTTGCTCTGCCCCTTGGCGTGGACATGAGCGCCATGAAGTATTCCGGAATCCCCTTTCTTCTCTATGTTATCCACAGTTCGTTATGGTCTGCACAGCCCAATGCGTGTGCCGAGTCGAGAAGACACAAGCAAACATCTCTCCGCGTTCTCTGCTTCCAGCCAAGGTCTGTCTGACGTCGGCAGTGCTAGCCTTTCCTTCCACATCCTCTTCCGAGTCAAACTTGAATTCCTGGCCGCTCCCTGCTGCATTGCTGTAACCACTTTTGCATTGTTTTCAAAATTCTTCCTTGTATGTGATATTGATGACGTTGGCAATTTCCACGTTCTACTGGGTCTCCTTTCTTTAGAATGAGCACAATACTTTCAGAACATCGCACTGCTTTCAGAACAGATCTCCCAAATTTCTTGGCATACACTAGTGAACGCTTCCAGCTTGTTAAACATTTCAGTCCATAGTCGTGCAATTCCTGGCGTCTTCTTTTCCCTAATAACTTCGGTGCAACGTGAGCTTCTTCCTTCACCGCCCTCAGTTCTGGATCATATGTTACCCTTGGAAATGGTTGAATGTCAACCAGTTCTTTTGGGTGCAACAACTCTGTGTATTCCTTCCGTCTAATGTGGATGCTTCCTGCATCATGCCATATCTTGCGCGGAGATTCTTCCAAGATTGCAACTCGAGGCTTGAATATTTTCTTCCATTCTTTCAGCATGAGCTAGTCTTCCTTTTGGGTTTTTCAACTCCAGGTCTTTGGGGGTTAGTGATACCTTCTTCAGAAGGTATCGGGGAAAGGGAATAAGGTAATGGCTGTGAAGAAGACGTACCATGTTGTCATGGATTGATTTCTGTCCTCCGGAACTATATCATGTTGGCGAGACCGTGATTTTCAGGGATTTGGCAGGTATGTGATGATGCGCAGGAAAACTGCAATGACATGGGAGAAAGTCTTTTTTGTGGCTTCTGGCGTACATCACCTTTAATCTATCGAAGGAAGGAGAGGTGCTAGAGGAAGGACTTGAAGAAGCAATAGCCAGGAACGGAGAGTGTCCTTGGTGCCCAGGGTCTCTGTCTTCATGCTCCCAGAAACGCAGGCCCACAGATGTTGCCAGGCCACAGGGCTTTCCTTCAGAGCCACCATGGGGATGAAGCCGTCCTGAGAGCTGGCGCTCGGGATTCAGACTCGCAGCCTCACAAACTGCGAGAAAATGAACTGTCATCCACTCCCGGTTTTTCTGCTCTAGCAGCCCTGGAGAGGGAAGAGGCATGGTGTCAAATGCAGTCTTGTTGTCAGGGACACAAGGATCCAGGGAGTTCAGGTAGGAGGTGGGCCTAAGAAGCCTAGTGGGAGTGGAGGAGTAAGACCAGAAGAGAGGAAAGTGCTGACAGAGAGGAGAGGAGTGGGCGCCACACAGAAGAAGGACTAGAGTTCTCTGGAAACAACTAGAACTCTAGCCTAGCCAGCTTCGGGCTCTATTCTTCAAACGCTTCCACTACCTTTTTCCAACCTCCACTCTGTTGCCCTCTCACTGCCCAGCCACCTTGGCCGACTCTACATACCCACCAGCTCGCGGAATCTTCTTCCCCCACCCCAGCTGGCCTGCCTCCCCATCGCCCCCTGTCTTCACCCCTCCCCTGGCTCCTGGGGGTGGGGGGGTGGGGAGGAGCTCAGTTGGCTCCAGGCTTGAGTCCGGCCCCCATGGGGACATAATTGTCCTGCCTGGAGACTTCCTTCTCCCATCCTGCCACTCAAATCTCACCTTCTGGGGACAGCGTCACAAGGGCAGCCCCACGCTCCGTTTGGCAGGGCAGTCCGGACAGGGCGCAAGGAGTGTCCGCCTAGAAGGATTGGGCTACCCTAGGCCCACTTCCGCCCCGCCTTCCTTTCCTGATAGCCCAGCGTGGCTCACCTCACCCTCATCCTGCTTCAGGGCCTCCCACCGGGGCCTATGGCAGCCGAAGGAGACTGGGGGTCTGACAAGGATTAGACAGTGGCTTCTTCAGGTGAGCCAAAATGCATCCATTCCTCCCATTAAAACACACAGTCCTTGTTCACCCAACACACCTGGAGATTAAAGGTTCATGAGAGGGGAGGATTGCTTTTGGGAGGAGGGGGTGGGGTGTGTAGTGGGGCAGACCTCCCAGCAGAAACAGAAGCCCCTAGGGAGAGAGCCAGAGCTCCCACTGGGGAAATCACAGAGAGGCAGCCTCAGGGTGTGGAAGTGGGCATACAGCTGCTCCCTGGCCAGATGCTGGCTGGACTCTCCATAGGCAGGCCCTCCCAGCTGGCAAGTGTCCTCCCTCCACCAGGCCCTGTTCTTCAGTGCCATGCAGATGGGCAGTCATTGTGACCCTGGCAGGCAGGATAGAACTGTCCTGTGAGTTTTCCAGAAGAGTTAACCCTTTTCCCAGAGGAACAGAAAACCTGGCCACCAAGGCTAACACACATTCTGCCTCAAGGCCTCCCCTTCCTTCTCACTTCCGAGGTGGTGGTGGTGGTGGTGGGGGAGACACAAGACTGACCCTATGGTGTCTGGGGGCTTTGTCTTCCTCTTTCCTTCCCCACCCAAAGGGGCATTTGCCAATTTGGAGGTAAGGAAGGAAAATTAGGTCACTTTAAAACCCTTCCCTCCCAGTGGCATCGTTTCCTTCTTCCTTCTCCGAGGCCCATCGGCCTGCACTTCTGTCCCGCCAGTCTCACCTCCCTTGTCCTTGCAGCCCAAAGGCTAGTGCAGCCTCTCCCTGTTCCTGACCCCTCTCCCCCCACCAGGGAGGAGACTGGGCGGTGGAGTGCCCAGGGTCACTTCCAGTTGGGCCTCAGCCTCTGATGGTCAGTCCCTTCTGGGCCTCAGTTTCCCCACTACTGCGACCGAAGATGCCTCGGTCTCCACCCAGAGGCTGAAGTCCCACGCGGACACGGATGGGGGCACGGCCAGCCGCGTGGCCCAGACCTTCCCGTGGGCGCCCCTAGGCCCCGCTGTGCGGCTCAGCTGCCGCCGCGCCCCTCCCTCTCCCTCCTCTCCTCCCCCCTCCTCCCCAGCCCGCCTCTCCCCTGCCTCTGCGCCCGCCTCGCGCCTCGGCTCCCTCGCTAGCTGTCCTTGCCTGTCCCCCACGCGCCCCGCGCTCGGGGACAGAGGAGTGGCCGAGCCCGCCGCCCGCCAGGCCCGGCGCCGCCGCAGCGCAGGGCGCACAGTGCGCAGCCCGAGCCCGAGCCGGAACCCGAACCCGAACCCGAGGCGGGCTCCCAGCCAGCCGCCGCGCCAGGTGAGAGCAGCCGGGGATGTGGGCAGAGCCCCGGTGTCCCCTCCTCTGCGGGCGGGGAGGGGACGCGGGTGGGGGGTCTATTTTGGGGCAGGGACAGCTGGGTGCCTTTTCATCAAAGAGGCTCAGGGGCTTTTACTCCAAGGGGGCGGGTGAAGGGGGGTTTGCGGACGGAGGGGGCGTGGGGACCCCCTTTGTGGGGAGCGTTTTTCCCTGAGAAAGATCCCTGGACTGCTTCTGGGCAGTGGAGCGTGCTCTCTCTCTCTCTCCCGGGGAGCGGGAGCGGATGGCTCGGGGACGCGAGCAGGGGCTGATGGCTGGGAGGGACAGGCGGACAGGGGCTGGCTGCTCCGCTGCCTCTCCGAGAGCGGGCGGTTCCGGGCTCCGGGTCGGCACCCTCTCCCTCTCCGGTGCCCGCCGCCGCCTCCGTGGTGTCCCAGTTTTCTCTCTCTTTGAAGACGACTCTTTTGAGCCCCACCTGGACGGAGCTGGGAACAGCCATTTCCTTCCTTCCCGGGGCTATGACGCCCACCTGGTCCCCTCCCACCCTGGGCCTGCTGAGCGATGGGTGGGGACCCGGGGATCCGGGACGTGAACTGCGGTGGGCAGTGGCTCACACTGGGTACTGGGGCGCACGGCGGCCACGCGAGGTGCCCCGACTTGGCGGGGAGATCGGCAGGGGGGCGGGGCGGGCAGGTGCTTCCCTGGGAAAGCGGCTGGGTCAGCAGTGGAGCTGTCCCCAGGCTCCCTGCAGACAAAGCCCATTTGCTTTCTATTTCTGTCAGCGCCCCCCCCCC
>PVJH01049626.1:0-10228 GCA_004026705.1 Nesogale talazaci | reverse complement strand
CTCCCCCAAATTGTTGAAATTCGAACCCTTAGGTCTGTAGATAATGAGTTCTGGGGGTGTGGGGGGTTAAGCCCTGGGCAGCCAACCTCAGGGTCAGCAGTTCGAGCCCATTAGCCATACCCTGGGGAGAAAGCTGCCTGCTTCTGTCAAGATGTCCAGCCTCGGAAGCTGGGGTGGGGGGGGTTGGGGGGTGGGGGGGCAGTTCTGCTCCATCCATCCGTTTGGGATGCTATAAGGCAGAGTCCATTGACTGGCAGTGGTTTTTGTGCCTGTCAATACAAGCCTGTGTGGAATGTTCTTTTCCTGGTATCCATGACACCATGTCAGGGGAGGGTGGGCCCCCTGTCCCATCCCATGTCAGCGTAAAGAGAGCAGAGCATGGAGGAGCCCTGGGAATGCCGTTCACCCTGAGCACAGTCTTTCAAACTCCCACCACTCGAGGGAGAAAGAAGAGACATTCTACTCCCGCAAGGATTGAGAGTCTCGGAAACCCCCAGGGCAGCTCTACCCTGTCTGACAGGGAGGGCCCCTGTGTGTCGGCATCCACAGTTGGGCTTTGAGATTTGAGACACCCACACGGGGTTCACCGCAGCCTTCCGCTGGAGACACGCAGGGCGCCCCCAGGAAGGAGCCCCGTCTCTCTCTTGGTTCTCATACATCCCGCCCCTTCTCCTGGAAGTCTGAGACTGAATGGCCTTCTCTGCTCAGTCTGGGACCTCCGGAGATTCAAGGCCGCAGTCTCGGGTGGGATGGGGTGGGGTGGAGGCACCCTCTGTCTACCATCATGAAGGCCCCCAGGCCCACAGCACCAGACTCCCTTCAGCCCTGGGTTTCTCCAGGGTGGCGCTGCCTACTGGGGACCCAGAGCTGCACCAGACAACAGAGAGAGTGCTAGGAGGCCAGACCCCTGGGAGCCAGCTCAGTCCACTCCCCATTCTTGATCCATCCAAACTCCATTCCCACCCCAACTTTGGATCACAGGGGCAGGTCTGACAGATCTCTGGGGGCAGCGGGCAGTGCCCCCTTGGGAGTTCCTGACAGCAGGATGCTGTTGGCAAGAGCAGGCCCTTCCTTACAGGCCAGATACCTGCTCGGCTCTGTCATTGCTGGAGGCAATATGAACCCCGCCCTGAACAGGGCCTCTTCCTGACCACTCCCCTGTTCCCTAGCCCCAGGTCAAAGTACAGACACACATGTGCACCAGTGCCAGGGTTCCAGAGGGTGTGCCACTCGGGAAAACGGCTTTGGTGAAAGCAAGCCTCTTGGAGCTCTGCCGCAGCTCAGAGGGAGCGAGGCTGGGCACCAGCCAGGAGCCGGCAAGCAAGGGGAAGAGACAGCGTTCTGCTGTTGGTGGCTAAGGACACCATCACTAGTGTGTGGCTTGAGAAGCCCTCTCAGGGAGCTCTGCGGGCAGCACCTCCTCCTCTGTGACCGAGACCGAGCACGATTTCCCCTAGAACGGCCCCACATGAGGCACATGGCTGGGGGCGTCACAGGAGACACGTGGGGTGAGGTCAGGTGGCAGTTGGAATCTCTTTGTCAGCATTTGAAGTGGGTCTCCTACCCCTTCTCCCCCCCCCACCATACACACACCTCAGCACTGGGCAGTTCCATGGCTGGAGAAGCTGGGCACTGCCCAGGCCCACTGCCCTGGCTGAGCTGGATACAGACTTTCTTCCCCAGAGAGGGGCAGAGGATGCCCACAGTCCCACAGGAATCATACCACTTGGGCTGACCTGGAGGCAGTCTTAGAAGGCAGCGGTTGGGTGCCTGGACCATAAGGGTTTAAGAAGGGTCTCCATGGAAACAGGAAGCTGGGAGGTACTGATGAGTTCAAGTCCCCTTAACATGGTAGGGCAGCAGGCAGGCAAGTGAGAGGCCCCCCAACCAAACCCTGTAAACCATCCTGGGAGCCACAAGCAGTGTCTGTCTCCTCCAGATCACCCATCTCGGGGTTAGCAGAGCACCCCCGGATCTGCTTGGAGCTCTGGGACCAGCCCTTCACCCTGGGACCTCTTCCTTCCACTCTAGGTCCCTCCCTCCCCTCCTCCATCGACTCACCTTCATCAATGGCTTCCCGCACTTTTTCCGCATCCGCCGACAAGTAGAGGTTGGTGTGATAGGCCTTGAGGTAGCAGATGGGGCTATTTCCACCTGTCATGCAGAACCGCTCGATGAACAGGTCTGGGGAGGAAGCAGAGAGGTTTGAGGGCGGTCAAGGCCGGCTCCAAGGGCTTCAGAGACGTCGCTGGGCGCAGCGGGCTACACGTGGGCTCTCAGTAGCAGTGACAGGAGGTGGGCAGCATGATGCTTCATGTAATTGTTGGCCAGCATCCCTCCTCATCCACGAAACTCCCCTTCTGTAGCCATGGCCCGGCTCAGAGAGCAGCAGGCTCTGGGCACTAAATCTTAAACCTCTTAAGAGGTGCACCCCCACCCCCACCCCCTGATCCCCCCTCCCCCGCCCCTAGCCAGGACTGAGATGTGACCGTGGGTGAGAGGAAATCACGTGAGCCACGGTGAGCCATTCAGGCGGGCTCATTTTCCTGGCAGCTAATACCCGGGTGACTATCTTGGCTGCGAACCCAAAGGTTCGTGGTTGGAGTTCGCCAGAAACACCTGGGCAGAAAGCCCTGGCAATCGGCTTCCCTCCAATGCAATTCCACAGAGCACAGTCCTTCCCTGGGAGGCAGGGCGGCCCGTGGGGTATAATCGACTCCATAGCAACTGGCTTGGTTTGAACCATAAGCACAGCTGCTGGGTGGGGCAAATATCTGCTGGGGGTGGGGGGTGGGTAGGTGGGTGTTTAAATGGCTGTGGTTCAGAGCCTGCTGAGTTACTCTGGCACTGGCAGGGGTCACGTGAGGCCCAGCGGGGGCGGCTCAGGACCCTGCTCCACCACCAGCCGCGTGATGCCACAGTGTCACTGCCTACGGTGAACTGTTTCCCTTTGTCACGCCTATTCCCAGCGAATGGAAATCACAACGGGAAAATGGCCTACTGTGTTTCCTTGGGGGCTTAAAGCCAGGACTGGTCAACTCGTCCATTTCACCCCTATTCAGGAACGCAAAGACACTCAATTTGGGGAGAAAAACTGAGTTTAAAAAAAAAAAAAAAAGGAACAGACTTGGAGAGAGAAGCAGAAGAAAGGGCTCCCGTTGCTAAGAGATTAAAAAAAAAAAAGAAACCCAGGAGGGAAATCACCATTTCCCTCCTGGGATTCAGGCTTTTTTGAGGCCCTGTTAACTTCCTGTCTGTGGTCTAAGTTAACTCATTGACCCAACCTTCTAGTTGATTCTGACTCCCCATAACCCCACGGGACAGGGCGGAATGGCCCAGTGGGGCTTCTAAGGCCATAATCTCTACGGAAACAGACAGCCTCGTTGCTCTCAGCCTTACAGGAGATGACCACAAGTGGCCCAGGACTTGACCACAGCCCCACAAGGGAAGACGGTCTTCAAACCTGCCCCTCCTCTCCCTTACAAAAACCAAACTAACTCACTGCGAGTCACTGGCGACTCAGTGATCCTACAGGACAGGGAAGAAATTGCCCTTGGGAGTCTCTGAGACTGTATTGGGAATAGAAAGCCTCACCTTTCTCTCGTGGAGACCTGACCTGGTGGCTAGCAGCCTAACCAGCAATCACTTCACCACCAGGGCTCCCTTCCTGACATCCCCCTCCCCCAACGCCCTCCGGAAATCTAATAAAGGAGTCTTGTTCGCCTTAAGCTAGCTTTGGAGGGTCTGTTGCTTTCAAGCAAGAGTTCCGACGGTTCTCAACCTGTGTGGATCGAGACCCCTTTGGGGGCCAGACGACCTTTCACCGGGGTCGCCCGATTCATAACAGTACCAAAGTTACAGTGACGAAGCAGCAATGAAAATAATTTTATGGCTGGGGGGTGGCCATCACAACATGAGGAACTGTATGACAAGGTCGCAGAATGAGGAAGGTTGAGAAGCACTGGTTTAAACAAAGGTGAGCGGGCTTGGGGCGTAAACCGTAACAGTGGAAAGGGAAGTGAGCACTAGCACTGAAGGTGATTACACGGCTCGTTTTAAAGGCAATTTAATCACAGGAATGGTGGGAAAATGTTCTGAGCGTGTGCTATTCACGGCACAATGCTTGATGTGATTGAACTATCGAATTGTGGGATACGTGGACTGAGTGCCAATAAAACTGTTAAAAAGAAAGCACCTATGTACAAGGGGATAAAAAAGGGTCTAGACTAACATATCTGACCATGCTACTTGTTTCTCCCAGCAGCGCATGGCAGAGGGGGAAATGGAGGCACAGAGGCAGCCAGTAGCTAGCTCGGTTAGTGCCTGCCTGTGAAGCGGTGAAGCGGTCGCAGGGCTCTCAAGAGCCCAGCGATTAAAGCGATTAAAGCGCCTGGCCTTTTTGCAGCCGATGAGGTGGTTAACCCACTGGTAGCTTGCTATTAGTCACGTGAATTAGTCAGTGTGTGCTATTAGTCAGTGTGAATATCTATCCACACCCAGAGAGTCAGCAAGGGCCTGGGGTTCCAGCCGGTGTGGCTGCTTCCTGCCTGCTGGGGCCGGGCGTCTGGGTGCCTGGCGCGGTGTGGCACGCCCGTCCCTCCTGCTCACCGTAGTGGTTGATACTGTTGATGAGACGGACTCCCACTTGGGCGTGGTTGTTGGTCATGAGGACGATATCGAAAAGGTCCTCGCTGTCGGGGTACAGCTCCCGCAGCCTCCTGTTCACAGCCTCCAGAGCCTGGGGGAGAGAGGGCACACGGGGTTCAGTCCCGGGGGTGGGGGGCGCTGAGATCCAGGGGGCAGGGAGTCCGTGGCCAGGTTCGGGATGACGTCAGGGAGCGTAGGCTACCTTCTCGTTAGCTGTCGTCTCTCTCACCGGGCACACAGACGGAGGAGTGGGCCCCCGAATCCAGCCCGTGCGCCACTGCCCAATCTGGTTACCTGGCACCGTTGTAGTCGTGGGCTGCCATTGAGTCACCCCGAAGGCATGGCAACGCCCCCTTCACACACACCTCCCCCCCCCCCCCTGCACCACGGCATAGGACCGCTGTGATCAGTGAAGGATTAGGCAAACCCACTGAACCAGCAGCCTTCCTGTTGACGCCATCGCCGCCCTCTAAGACAGGGTAGACCCACCCCACGGGGGGAATCGGCGGTGCGCCCCGCCGCCAGCCCCGCCTCTGCCCAATGGGGACCCCTTTTCCTTCCCTTCCTCAGGTCCTCAACCTTCTGACACGCCCCGCCCCGTAGGAACTGGGGGTGGAAGTGCACTCTCACCTTCACAAAGGGGAAGGCGGGCCCGGGGCTGAACGGCTCGTTCTCGTGTTCCAGCTGGTAGCGCACATACTCCTCCACGCCCTGCTCCGTGTAGATGCGCTGCTCCTCGTCCATTCGGAACAGGGCCCGCGAGGACACGGCGATGGTGACCGCGTTCTGGGGCTTGGGCTGCCGACAGGCAGGAGGGAGGGAGGAAGGCTGTTCAGACCCGGAGCACTGACAGGGGTGTCTTGGCAGGCCCTTCCAAGGAGAAGACCCGTCCCAGCCCTTGCTCTAAGGAGACTCAGGTAGGGGCAGTCCTAGGTCAGGCCACCCTCTGGGCAGGACAGGGCTAGGGACTTAGGGAGACGTCGAGAGGAGCACAATTGGATGCGATTGCCATACAAACCCATTACACGATAGACACCCAAATGCCACGCATATAGCCAAAGATCTCCAGACAGTGTCCATGGTAAAACGAGAGCTGCATGCCCTGAGGAAGAAATGATGCCTGGAAACATGACACTTGCATAAGAACTTTGACCTGCACACCATATCTTACTCCTGAACACCAGACATCCGAACTAACTGCTCCAATCAAGCCTGACATGCTCAAAGCAAAAGTCTCACCACCTCCTCCAGCCTGCACTCCCTGGGCTTCCCCCTTTTCATCATCTCAGTGTCAGCACCACCATCCATCCCATCACCACCCAAGCTAGATCCCAGAAGTCAGCCCGATGCCCTTGCCTAACCAAGGAACCACCAAAACCTGTCCAATGGACTTCTAGACTCCATCCACTTCGATGGAGGTCAGTTATAAAATCTCTTTGGCAACTTGCGAAGGAGTGGAGTCTAGCCTTCATTCACATGGCAGAGTGATTTGGAGGCATGGGGATAAATGGCTGACTGGAGGCCAGCTATAGGCTCTGCTTTGTCTTCCTGTTGACAAGCCACATGGAGCCTGTGCTGATGGCGGCCAGAGCCTCGGAGCTGAAGGAGCCACGTGGAGACCCACACCAGTGCTGAGATGCTTTCGCCACTACAGGATCCACAAGATCTCCTACCCACTGGCCTGTGATCTTCCTGCACTCCACGTCATTGCATGTGTTGCATAAGTCTGAAGAGGAAGTTATACACTGGCATCACACATATGGGCTCATATCAGACTTATGGACTTGACCTGGACTGGGCTGGGATGTTTTCTTAATATACAACATCTCTTTATGTAAAGCTCCTTTTTATACACAAATGAGAGTGTCTAGGTATTTGTTTCTCTAGTCAACCCGGACTAACACATACGGCCACTTCCACAGGCCAGGGTCTCATTCTCTGTCACCCACCCTCAGTCTCTCCTCCAATTGCTCACCTCTGCCTGAAACCTTTCCACAGTGCCCACTGCCCACTCTTGTCAGCAGCTTTTAGGTCACAACTGGTGGCCTTTCAAAGAGAATCCTTCCCTCTCTCTGGTCTCCCCCACTCTCCCCGCCCCCTCCCTACCACCACCACCATCTGGACCCGGACCTCACTGCTGTCCCTGAGCCTGCATTCACTCTCCATCTCCGGCCTTTGCATGTGATGGTCTCTCTGCCTGAGCCACTCTTTCTCAGGTTCTAGCCGGCTAACGTCTAGACAACTTTTCCGCACCTCAAACTAGCTACTAACGCCACTCTGGGCTGACCCCTGTCTACTGTGCTGGGGGTGCTGCAGAGATGAGCCCTGCCCCGAAGGAACTTATGGTCTATTCCCAGGGCAGAGATGTGAGGTTGGCACCATCCTTTAGGACAGAGGTTCTCAACCTGTGGGTCATGACCCCTTTGGGGATCGAATGAGAACGACCCTTTCACAGAGGTCACCTGATTTGTAACAGTAGCAAGATTACAGAGATGAAGTAGCAACAGTAATGATTTTATGGTTGGGGGGGGGGTCACCACAACAGGAGGAGCTGTATTAAAGGGTCCAGCATTAGGGAGGTTGGGAACCACTGCTTTAGACGGTGGTGTAGTGGTTAGGAATTGAGCTGCGATCTGCATTGTTGGCAATTCAAAACCACCAGCGGCTCTGTCAGAGAAAGACTGGACTTTCTACTCCCGACTAGTTATAGTTTTGGAAACCCACGGGTTCTCCATGAGTCAACATTGACTTGATGGCAGTGGGGTTTTCCAGAAGAACATAGCTCAACAGAACTTCTTGTGGCAGTGGAAATGTTCTGCAGTCTGTGTTGGCCAATGAGACATCCCCTCACTGACATTTGCCTGTGAAGCACGTAGAATGTGGCTGGTGAGATTGAGGGGATAAGTATTTAAAAATTGTATTTAATCTTCATTAATTTCAATTTAAAAAGCCACATGAGGATAGAGGCGACCATGTTGAACAGGGTAGCTTCCCGTCTCCAAAGTAGGAAGGGAAGATCGACGTCGTCTTCAAACCCATGCGGTGACCTTTAGCTTGAATTTGACTTTAACCCCAGCCAGGATGGGGTCTATGGCCGGCAGGGTCAGTGCAAGGTGGCGGTTGTGGGCAGGTGTCTCACCTTTAAGGTGCACCCCAAATGCCTCTCTCGGTTGCTGATTCTCCCTGCGTGTCTGTGTGTGCTTAGAATGGACACCTCCTAAGGCCCTGGGCAGCTGTGAGCCTTGAAGAAGAGAAGGGGACTTTGAAAGCAGGAAAGAAAAGAGGTGTTGGAGAGATGGTTGGGGATGGTCGTGGTCATGGGAACAGACCCACTCTCCAAAGCCCAGAAAATCCTGTGGATCTTTAGGACAGAGTCGGAGTTTGCCTTCTCCCTTGAGTGGATTGCCTCGGGGACAGACCCGTCACCTCTTCAAGGACAGAGAGCCAGCTTCCCTCCCATCCAGCCCAGGCAGGCTCCCAAGCTGGTCACCCCACAATAGGCAACCAGCCCAGGTCGCTCTCCTAACTCTCTGTCCCACAGTCCCTGCCAGACTGCTAAATCCAGGCCCCTCTGGCTCAGCAGCTACCCAGAGACCATTCTACCTTACCTCTGGTCATTTGAAGAAAAAATGGCCTGGCTGCCCTTGGTCTTAGTATAAAGTGACCAGATGTCCTGCTTACAATTTAAATTAAAATAAATATATTACAATACTATATTTGCATTCTATGAAAATTTTTGTTGCTCCATATAGACCAATTTTTTTTTTTTTTTGGCATCATTGCTCTCGGTGGTGGGAGTAGGAGGCCCAGCTCCACTGTTGGAATTGAACCTCCATCCCAGTGGGCCGCTGTCCCGCGCACAACCACTACGCCACCAGGGCTCAGCATAGACCAAATTTTTAATCAAGGAAACCCCCCCCCTCTAGTCATTGCTGTCCCACTTAAAATCTGGTCACTTTATCCTAGTAGTCTCTGGGGGATTAGTCCCAGAGAGGGGCAAAGGGTCACCCTAGGCCACACAGCAAAGTGAACGCACAGCCAGAATGATATCCCAGTGCTTTGGCCTTTAGACTAGACTCAATCCACATGGCAGCCCTTCTGATGAGCGCCCCTGAGTAGCCCCCAATGTGAGGAAACTGGGAGGCACCAGGGAAAGCCCCCACAGGGAGGCTCTGGTGACCCAGAGTAAGGGCACCACAGCTTCAGACTGGTGGCTATAAGGGCAGGACCCTGTCTCCCCACCTCCACTATTCTCACATTGCACCTGGGCGGGAAAACTGCCTCCCAGCTGAGTGGGCACCGGAGTGGGCTGGCCAGACTCCACGGAGCTGAAGGAAGCAGACGAGAGAGAGAAGCAGAGACGAGGGGGGAGCCAGGAGCCCTCCAACAGGGGATAGGCAGGGGCCAAGGTTGCACTCGGTGCCTCACCCAGTCCCCGAGGGAGGCCCAGATGGCTCACCAAGGCGTAGAGATTGCCCAGGGGTGGCCCTGGCCAGAGCACTCAGAGACCCTTCTGGGACTGGTCTCGGAGGGGCCAGAGCCACCTGTCATGTGTTGTCAAGTACAGCCAGGGGCAGCTCCTCCAGAAACCATAGAGAAGCCCTGACCCCAGACTGGAGATTGACTTAGAACATTCTGCATACCAGTCCAGGACTCCGCCTGGAAATCCAAGGATCCCAGGAGCCAAGATGCTGCCAACTCTTGGGCCCCACCAGGGCTGGGCTGCAGGCCCATGACTCTGGCTTGGAGAACATGGGTGGGGGGATGGGGAAGCCCAGCTCTGCCCTCTCCTGCCTGCCTGCCTGGGAGCTCCCCTTTAGAATAACAGGAGTCTGCCTGCTGTGCCCAAGATAGAAACAGAGTCAAAGCTGTTATTTCTAGAAGGACTTATCTGGAGAAGAGAGGAACTAGCTGTAGACAGAGGAAGCCCTCAGCTCCGATGGGGTGAGGCCTCTTTGGGGCTTTAGAAGTTGCATAGGTCCCTCTGGGCCCCTGGCGTGGAGAATAAACCCAGGCTGGGTGCTGATGGAGCTCATGAGGCCTAAAGCCCCTACGATAGCCTGTGGGAGGAAAGGCCATAGTAGAAAGGGATAGAAGTGCCGGGACCCCGGGCTCTCAGCCTCACAGAGAACCCACCAAGGTCAGCCTGAAGGGTCACACCAACCACTGGGCCTGAGCTCCAGGTCTAAGGGCACAGAGAACAGATTTGGCAAGTTTATGCTCTGTTCACTTCACCAGTCATAATGCCCCTTTCTTCCCCCCCTCCCCCCCCACTCCCCACCTCCCTGCCCCAGGCCACCCATTAGTGCCGCTTCCTGCTCAGGCAGGGACAGCCTTCTCTGGAGTGTGCCTGCTGCCAGCCTCTCCCTCTCAGACATCCATCACCCACACTGCCCCAGGGTGATTTTCTAGAAGGAAAACACAGCCAAGTTAATCTCCTCCTGAAAAATCCTGCAAGAGCTTTTTTGTGTCTCTTTTTCATTTCCCTTCCCAAGCAGCCCAGCCTTTTCTCTACATGAACGACTGGGTGGAACTCCGACCAGAAACCTGGTATCATCTTACTGTATGGCTATGTGTTTAG
>PVJH01049625.1:0-10229 GCA_004026705.1 Nesogale talazaci | reverse complement strand
TAACACGCAATTAGTTCAAACTGACAACATTTGCCTCAATAGGCTACAGATATTTTGTGATATATCTATTTGTGTGTGTCTATCTGTAACAATAGATGTTAACACTACTGCTGCTGTATATTTTTAATCCATGTGCATTGGATTTTGAGCATTGGGAACATATTTTTCTTTTATCCTATTAAATACTGGCTCTATATTTCATTAACCCATTGACAATTATAATGGTATTCCAATCAGATACTTTAATTTATGGTTTGTTAGATAATTAATGAGGTGGGGAATGCATGCTTGCTATTTATGTTAGTGATATAATGGCAAAAAAAGTAATAACTTATTTTTAACTAGTTGTTTCTAACAGGAAACATTTGTCAGTGACTTCCTGGGGAAAATGAGGAAAATACTATTGCTGAGATCTCCAGGCAAATTTCAATTACTGCCACTTTCAAAAGACAAAGATGCGTGTGTACCATGGAAGGTTTTCAGTATGGAAAATCATTCAGGAATTTTTCTTCAATAGGGCATATGTGCTTTCACATTCGGTTTAATTCTCACCATTTTCATAAATGTAGGAACGACATGCACATTTCAGGAGAATTTCTAGCAAGAAACAAATTCTATGAATATAAAGAATATAATGAAATCTTAAGAAATTTTTCAATACTCATGGATGATTTGGGAAACTCCAGTGGACCTATGGCTTATCAATGTAAAGAATCTGAGAGAAATTTTACTCGATCCTCACACTTCAATGAACAAATGAGAATTCACAGTTGTGAGAAAACTGATGAATGTAAGGAATGTAGAAAAAGCTTTTACTCTTTCCTCACACCTCACCCAACATATGAGAAATCATAGAGGAGAGAAGCCATATGAATGGAAGAAATATGGAAAGCCTTTACTCAATCCTCAACCCTCACTCAGTATATGAGAATTCACAGTGGAGACAGGCCCTATGAATATAAGAAATGTGAGAAAACTTTTACTCAATCCTCAACCCTCACTAAAGGTATGGGAATTCATAGTGGAGAGAGGCCTTATGAATGTAATGAATGTGGAAAAGCCTTTAATTCCTCACACCTCATTCAGCATATGAAAATTCACAGTGGAGAGAGGTCCTATGAATGTAAGAAATGTGAGAAAACTTTTACTCAGTCCTCACACCTCACTCAACATATGAGAATTCACAGGGGAGAGAGGTGCTATGAATGTAAGGAATGTGGAAAAACCTTTATTCATTCTTCATGCATCACTCAACATAAGAGAATTCGCCATGGAGAGAGGCCCTATGAATGTAAGAAATGTGAGAAAACTTTTACTCAATCCTCAATCATCACTCAACATATGAGAATTCACAGTGGAGAGAGGCCCTATAAATGTAAAAAATGTGAGAAAACTTTTACTCAGTCCTCAACCCTTAGTAAACATATGAGAATTCACAGTGGAGAGAGGCCTTATGAATGTAAGGAATGTGGAAAAGCCTTCAATTCCTCACACCTCACTGAACATATGAGGATTCACAGTGGAGATAGCCCCTATAAATGTAGGAAATGTGAGAAAACTTTTACTCAGTCCTCACACCTCACTCAACATATGAGAATTCACAATGGAGAGATGCCCTATGACTGTAAGGAATGTGGAAAAACCTTTACTCATTCTTCATGCCTCACTCAACATAGGAGAACTCACTGTGGAGAGAGGCCCTATGAATGTAAGAAAACTTTTACACAATCCTCAACCCTCACTCAACATCTGACAATTCACAATAGAGAGTGGCCTTAGTAGCTTAAAATATGTGAGAAAACTTCTACTGGACTCTCACCCTTCAATCAGCATATCAGAAATCGCAATAAAGAACTTTTGAATGTAATAAATATAGGAATTAATTTAGTCACTTGTCAAAACTCCTTAAACATAAAAGTAGTCACAGTAGATGAAAGGTTTATGAATGTAGTGGTTGTGGTAACAAGCTTCAATATGCATGAGATCCACAGTGTAGAGAAACCTAAAGAACTGTGAAAAAGCTATGACTGATGACTTCTATACATACAGCATAAGTGTTAAAAATTATCTTCCTTTTATTTACTTAGAAATATTATTTTATTACCTGATTAATATATAGGAATTGTGAAATGATTTATCTAATATTTTCTAACATTTTAATACAGATAATATTGAAAACCCTATACCACTTTTGTATGGACATATATTCACTTATCTGCATAACTCTTTCAGATCAATATCACTGTCATATGCCATGCATTTTTATAACATTAGAAGGTGTCAATTTGTCTTTCAGGGTCTATGGCATTTTGTAATCCCATCAGTTATATTTCAATGTAGTTTCTGAGAGAAATAGAGGCTCCTTTCTGGAGGAATGTTAAATATTTATTTTAGAAGTGATCGCGAGAGAGGGCTTTGGGTAGGTCAGTCACTACACAGAGAACCCCATACATATTGAGGTGACGAAATTGTCTATAGAAATCTTAACTACACCTATGTCCAGTGTACTGTGAATCATCAATAGCAAGGTTACCAGCCTAGTCAGAAACAAGGACACATAAGTTTTTCCATGAATGAATGTGGCTGCTACTCCTGAAAATTTCAATTCCTGAAGGCATTTGTATCTTTGCCCATGGGTCTCACAGTACTTAGCCATGTACTCTGCAGTTTTCTACCATGTTTGAAGTAAGTTCTGTTTTCTTGGGAACGGGGTAAGTCTATATGAGACCATGTAGCATTGGCATTTACCAATACTGGATAATTAGGGTCAAAGTTTTGGCTCAATAGGCATACACAGAAGTTTGACCTTCAAGGTCCTGGTAATATGTTATTTAGTCTCACCTTGGCCCCAAATTTTGTTATCATCACTTCCACTTAGCATTTGGATACATGTGTTAGCTCTGTAAATGAGAACTCTTGCCATTTCATCCTCTGGAGTCAACCCATCTTAAACCTACAAAATGTGTGTGTCTTTTCTGCATAATGACAAATCACCTATTCTTTTTCACCCAGTTCCCCTCTATTTTAACAAAACTTATTATGGATGTTTCAATTACTTGTCTCCTAACATCAGGATATGATCACATATGGATTTGTTTTTACAGTTTTTTTAATTTAAAACAACTTTAACAGTGTATTGGGCATTTAGTTCATATATCACAAAATTTAGTAGTTTAATCATAATAAGCAGATTTGCACATTCATTACCCCAATCAATTTTAGAACACTTACTCCTGCCCTCATGGTTAAATCACTTTTAAAATGAGTTATATAATAATCATTTCTAGAGAGTGCTCCCTCCCCTGTCCCACATGCATTGTTTTGTTCCCTTCACCCCTTACCCTTCCTAACAATCATTTTATCCCCTACCTCCCCAATAAATTCTACCTCCCATATAAACCCTTGAATCTGTTCTTATCTCTATTCCAGTACTCCTTCTGTGCTTAACAAACTGGAAAACCAAACAGAAGCAGTATAAACAGAAAATAAAACTTATGTAAGTGGTGAGGAAAAACTAATAGTAAGACAGCAATAAAATACAAATAGTCACCAAGAAAGAAAAGGCCACTTTGAATATTTAAAAAGTCAGCAAAGGAATTTTTGTCATGGAACAAGCATTTAATTATTACACCTAGAAGAATCTCATTGAGATCTACCAGCAATTAAATCAGGTTACACATTCTGCAATTGAGTTCTGGGTTTCCACTGCCCTCCAAAGTCTTCTACATACAGTGTGTTCCCAATTTGGGCTCTCCTAATTTTCACATTGTCATGTTTTAATTTTGTAATTATTGGCTTTGGATCACACAAGCTGGTGTGCTCCTTCCATATGAACTTAGTTGACTCCTCATTTATATGACTGCTTGTTTGAATAACAGCCTTTAAAGCTCCAGATACTATGCTTGATTGATACCCGGGAACCATCTGCTTTATTAATCACATTATACTGTAGCACCCATTTCTTTAGTGATCATTTCATGATGATCAATATCTTGCAAGGCCTTGTTAGCTGAACTGACTCTTCTTGTATTAGGACTAAAGTTCAATGGGGTCCATAATTCAACTATTTCTCTCTGGGATATGCATCGCTAAGATTTTTTTTTGGCAGACATATTATGACAAATTTGAAACCCCATAAGACAAAGTACTCAAACAATAGTGTGGTAGTCATCTGCTTATGTTAATTTTATGATTGTAATGTAGGCCTGTTAATCTGGAGATAACCATTGAGTAGCCAATGAGACCTCTATGTGGGCATGGCTTTCTCCTGAGACTTCTGGGAAATCTCGCGATATTTCCCTCATGAAGATGAGAAGCTATCTTCCCCAGTTTTGGGGAGTTAGTCATAGAGACCATGAATCATGCACAAGACAAGCTGGCAGCGTCCGAGAAGCTGGAGGAGCCGGCGGCGAGATCACACAGCTTTGCCCTGATTGAGCCAGACCTCTAAAGCTGGGGCTGCCAGATGGAGATCTCTGCCAGCGATGAGTTGCTTCTGCTGTTGATGGACCCTGAACCCTGGAGGTGAGTAGCCAATGGGGAGACCCCTGCCAGCACCGGGATCCTTCACCCACTGACCTGTGACTTTGTGAGTTGGAAGAAGACTTTATAGACTGATTTTGGGCATATAGGTTAATATCAGACTTATGACTTTGAACTGGACTGCTCTGGGATGCTTTCTCCATGTCCCATTCCTTTTGTACATAAACCCTTTCCTTGTCTCCATATGCATGTCTATGAAATTTGTTCCTCTATTCTATCTGGACTAACACAAACAGCGACAAGCCAACCTTCAAACAAAAACAAGCAGCCTAATAGCAAGAGGGGGACGTCCCATTGAAACAGATAACTCAATTGTCAATTATTTCCCTGGGGTATACTGCTATTTCAATTGTACCATCAAACATTTTCCCAATGTTACCTCACTCTGGACACTGTAGGTATGAGGAGTGTGGTAGTTATATAATCATTAATCATTTTGATGATTAAGATTGTAGGGGTGGAGTCTATCCTGTAAATCAGATTATAGTCAATGAGACCTCTGTGTGAGCTCAAACTTTAATGAGAATTCTGGGAAATTTGGCAGCATTTCCTTCTTGGAGGTAGGACAGACTCACTCTCACTACTTTACTCCCTGGAAGATATTGCAATTTAAAAAGACACATTGAACCACTCTAGTTCCTAGAGCCAGACAAGACTTATAAATGCAACCAGACTTCTGAAGCCAAAGAAGCCTCAGTGAGACCTCTGCCAGCTGTGAGATGTTCCCAATACCACTGGATCCAAAGACCTTCTATCCACTGGCTTGCGATCTTCCTGCATTAGGCTTCATTGAATGTATTTCATGAGATGAAAGAGGACTTTATCCATTGGTATTAGACATATGAACTAATAACAGATTTTTAACCTTGGACTGGACTGCATTGGGTTGAGATGTTTCCTCAATATTTATCTGTTCTATATAAACTTCTCCCTTATATACACATGACTCTTGCCATGAATTTGTTTCTCCAGTTTACCCAGACTAACATATTTCTATGCAAGTGCACTTCTACTGTAAGTTGCAACCAATGAATAGTTGTTTCAAACAGTTCAAGCTCGCATTCTATTGAGGTCTGTTTACCCTTCGTATAAGCTTGGTACCATGGGGGAAGCTTCCTTGATCAGTTCTTTCAAGTTGAAACCCCTACCCAACAGATAAAAACCTGCTATGTGGCTGAAAGGGGGGCACTGAAGTAACATATCAAGGAGTTCAAGAAAGAAGGAAATGCTTTGAAACTGATGATAATAGCAATTGTACAATACTGCTTATTGTTATGAATTATGAATTAGTATAATTTCTGTAAAATCCCAACAAAATGGTTTGGGGGAAAAAGTGCCATAAATCCGCGTGTAAATTTGATCCCCTGTCCCAACAACCAATCTTTAAAAAGAGATAGTAAAAGTGTACATTTATGATGGTATCTGCCTTTGAAACAAATTCACCTTTTAAAAAATTATTATATTGAGGGCTCTCACTACTCTTATCACAATCCATACATACATTCATGGTATGTCAAACACATTTGTACACTTGTTGCCCTCATTCTCAAACTATTTTCTTTCTACTTGAGCCCTTGGTATCATCATTTTCGCCTTACATCCCACTACCCTTTTACTCATGTACCCATAATGATTTATAAATTATTATTCTTGCATTGTCTGGTATCTCTCTTCACCCACTTTTCTGTCAGTTCTCCAGTGAGGAGGTTATATGTAGATCCTTATAATTGCCTCCCCCTTTCTACCCCATTTTCCCTACACTGTCCCAGTATCACCACTATCACCACTGCTCCTAATAGGATCATATGTCATGGATTCCCTGGGCTTCCGGTTCCTAGCTGTACCAGTGTATATCCTCTGATCTAGCTGGATTTGCAAGGTAGAATTGGGATAATTGGGGAAAGGGAGAAAGAATTTAAGATTGAGAGGAAAGTTGTATGTTTCATCTTGTTACAGTGCACCCTGACTGGCTTGTCATCTCCTCATGACCCTTCTGTAAGGGTATGTTCAGTTGCCTACAGATGGGTTTTGGTCCCCAATCTGCACTCCCCTCCTTCACAATGATGTGATTTTCTATTCTTTGAGGCCTGATTCCATGGACACCTCATGATGTGATTTTCTATTCTTTGATGCCTGATTCCTGATTCCGTGGACACCTCATGATCACACTAGTGTGCTTCCTTCAGAGTGGGTTTTGTTGCATCTGAAGTAGATGAATGCTTGTTTACCTTCAATCAATTCACCTCTTTGTGATGTTTTGCATAGTATATATAAATAATAGTGATTTTATTGAATAGAAACCACACTACAGCCATAAACATGTTGGGTCAAACTGAGACTGATTCCTCAGAATTTTATACTTGGAAACCCACCAGGGCTGCAGGGACCTGCACAGCTCTTGGAAGACAGGATACATGAAGGTGGGATTGGAAGAAATATAGGAGGCCTAGTACAAGAAGCTTAGGCCAGGGAGACTTTTCCCTGATGAGAAAGGAGACTACCCAGCAACTGCAGCATGTTTATTTATATAGGCAAGGCAGGTATTTCATGGGAAGTCAGAGGGAGTGTGAAGGTGGGAACAGGAAGCATAGCTGATATTCTGCAGATCATTGTACTTTAGCGGTTTAATAGGGACCAAGAGGGAAACTGCCAATTGTATCTTAGGTGGAAGACAGGCCACTTGTTATGTCAGTTCTTTGAGCTGTCAGCACTGTCTCATGAAGCCTTGCCTCAGGCATGGAAAGTGATGATCCTGTCCTACTGTTCCAAGAGATAGACAGTCTTGTCTCCAAAAGTTTGATTCTGGTTTCTCCCAGCTTCTACCATTTGCATCTCACACTGGACACCTGCAAACACATAGACACTCAGGTAAGCAAAACCATCACATACATCCACTGTCTTTCTCCATCATGCACATTCACACATGCTTGTTCTCTGTAAAATCACTTTTTAACATAGTAACAAGGGAAACCCAGAGCGGCATAGACTCAAAAGTGACTTGATGTGTTCAGTCATGATCATTGAATTTGGACACCCAGGAATTCCAGAGTTGGGGCACTCCTCCCAGAGCTTGAGGGTGTGGTCCAGGGTAGTTTCATCAGCAGAGGGAGGGGTTGACACCAATAAGTGAAGGTGCATGACTCCTGTGAAGATCATCACAAGAGCATATGAACATGTTCTAAATATCACGGGGAGTCTTAGAGGTGTCTTTGTTATAAGTTGGGCTGCTAATTACAAAGTCAGCAGTTAGAAACACCAATGGTTCATTGGGAGAAAGATGAGGCTTCCCACTTCCACTGCGATTTATAGCCTCACACACCTACAGAAGCAGTGCAACTCTATCCTCGTGTGGCACTCAGAGATGGAAATGACTCAATGGCAGTGATGTTTTTAGACTGGCTTTTGGAAGGGCACTGCATTCTGGATAAAAAGAATTTTGAGTAATTTTACTATACTAAATTGAGAAAACACATCACTTTATAGAATTTTGAATAAACAGACACAATGTGGGCAGAGAGAGCATTACCATCTCAAATTTATAGGTGTAAGACTACAAATGGAATTCTTAAAATTTCAGCTGTGCATGCCCCAGAGACTCACCTCCTACTTTTCACTCAAGTCCCTTGAGCTTTCAGGGGGAAATAATCAATTTGGGGTAGGCTACTTCAATGCTGTAGGGTGATATTTGTGAGATTTTCATATAAAGCAATCAGAAGACAACTCTTCATACCTAAAGGAATAGGTCGGTCCTGTTGTCTTGATGGGGAATAATTCCTCAAATATACTCGCAGACATGTTCCCATCATGTTTCCATTTTCTTAAAGGTTCATAATGTCTTCCATATTCTATTTCTTTAGTTTTTTATGTCTTTGAAGATTAATGAATTGACAACAAAATTTAGTCACCATAATCTTCTGAGTTAACTTTTATCCCTTTAATTTAACTCACCCAACAGATAGATTAAACAGACCCCTTTAGCCTTAATTATGAGTATTTTACCCACATTTGTGCCTCTAGTCTTGAGTCACAAACCAGGTTTGTTGTAAGACATACTTTGATCTACTTTGTCATTTATGTTTCTTCGGTCATATAGTTATTTCTTATTAAATGTAACTTTTAAAATCATACTCTTATATTTACTTTAAAAGTAACCTCATTGTTCATGCTTACATCTTACATACTTTTTAGTTGTGTGTGTGTGTGGGGGGAGCGTGACTGTCATCTGAAACATAGACTCATTCCTCTTTGTGTGGAAATCTAATTCTTAGAGAACCATTTATTTAAGGACTCCTTCATTGAACAGATTTAACAGTCTGCTATAAAATCAGTTTTCCTCAGTGCTATAAACATATAATTTTTAGTTCAAAATTTACTCCATTGGTCTATATGGAGTTCCCTTGTGAGGGCTTAAATGCTGATGTGCTCACAAAATAACAGGTGATTCAAATGCCTTCAGAGGTATCTGAGAGTAAGGTCTAATGCCTGGAAAGTAAGAGGAGGGACTGCATTTGTGTAACTGTGGGATTCTCTTTTTGAGGAAGCTGTGGATGAGAGTGGAAGCCCCAATAATATTCAGTTGTGTATAGTATTATTTATTTATTGCAGTTTGTTTGCCTTATTGTTAATGGCCATATTGCTAAACTTAATAATGAATGGTGTATTTATATTGAATTTTAAATATTAAATAATTGAACACTTTCTTAATATAGAGAAGGCATACCATATCATTATTTTAGGTAATTACACTTGGTTAACCAGAATTTTTCTGCATTTCGCTCTACCCATGACGCTTAGGTGCTTTTGAATCAGTTTTATTCATAATAAGTCTGTGTAAAACAGAACAAATACATAAACTGACAAACCTTGACCCATCCTTGCTGGCTGCTAAGTTTGAGAACATTTTCTCAGCCACTCTGTCTGTGCATCTCATTAAGCTATTTTGCTGACTCTTTGCCAAACAGGATGATCTGCTCTATGAACTGGTGCTCCTGATCACATGTTAAAAATATGTTGGAAGTCTCACTATTCTCAGCTCTAAAGACCACTTAGATATATTATAAGGCAATTTCCTCCTCTTGTGACACATCTACTATTATTGAAATGAAAGTTGTCTTTTTAATGACTGTTCCCTTCATTATGACCCCAATGAATGATATATTCAGAAATAATAGCTCTTATCAGACAAGATATTTGAATCCACCTGTTCAAGAGGTCTCTCTGTGACTGGGAACACTTGTTTGTCGATAGAGACAATGAGTAGCAAGCATACTAAAGGACATGGTGTAAGGTTAGCCCCAGAATTCACTGAAATTATATTCTCAGACATAGAGAACTTTAGTCAATAACTACTCACAGTGCACTGGGCCCAATGCAGACGGACACTCTGGAGACCTGACCACGGACTGCAATAAAACAATGAGCTCAGGGCATTTAAAATCATGCACTGCACTCATGGATCTGTACCTGCCTGTCAACAGACCCTTCAACAGACTTTGAGTAACAGGTAGCATAGGAATGTCCACGATAATCTATTTGTCAAGAAGGAAAATGGGTAAAGTTAGGGTAGGGATTAAAGAAAAAAAATTTTAAGAAAGAAAATCGATCACATAGAATGACAATGAAGGATCAGAGTCACTTTACTATTTGTACTGCAAACACAGAATACTAGTTCTTCCTTTGAAGCTTGA
>PVJH01049624.1:0-10236 GCA_004026705.1 Nesogale talazaci | reverse complement strand
AAAAAAGCGCACAAAGAAAACACACATAGAAGAAGGTGGTGGCTGCTCTCTAGGTACTGACCCCGGGGGCCGTGCTTCCCATAGGCACCACCTTGTACTCACAGAAAGCCGAGATGTGATCATAGTGGGGTCATTTTGGACTGCATGCATTCCTGTATCAAGGAGTTAGACATCTTGCATGAACGTTCTGTGTTTGGGTGTTCTACGCCAGGCTTGCTGTGAAATTAAAGTGCATGTAGAGAAAACCCTTTGCTGTGTGAACCTTTACAACACTTGTGAAAACAGTTCAGTTTGATTTGTGTACAGTATAATATTTCTCCAGGTATCACCCCAAACTCCCCACAGACAAGGCTTTCGTCCTCATTAGGGGTTGGCCTCAGCCAAACCATCTGGGACTGTTCTATTCAGTTGCTGCCAGAAGTGTACATCCAGTTACCTCCAGGTTCCAGAACACACTCTGAATGAATGTTGCTGAAACCAGTCTCTATTTCACACAGATTTTTTTTTTTTGCAATAAGGGGGAAGACTTTGAATTTTGATAGGAATTATGTAGAGCCTGCAGATTGTTTTTGGATTGAACTGACATTGTAACATCAAGTCTTACAGTCTGTGAACAAGGGTTTTCTCTCCCCGTTTATGTCTCATTTTAATTTTCTTCTGAGACAAAGTCGAGGCTTTCTATCCCCTTAAAGAGTTACCGTCTTGGAAACCCACGAGACCAGCTCTGCCTTGTCTTAGAGGTTCACGATGCATCGGAATTGACTCTCCGGCAGTGAGTTTGGTTCTGGGTTTAACACCCTCCAAAAATACTTTATTGTTTTCAGGGTAGATGCCTCTCCCTGCAGTTAAGATTGTTTCTGGGTCATCATTTTAAATACTGTTGTAATCGGAATTGTTTTCTTAATTTTCTTTGTAGCAGATGCTCGGTGTCAGATAATTGCCCACAGTTCCCCTTTCTTCCCTCCCCTTCCCCTCCCCTCGAGGCAGCTCTACTCCCATTACTTTCCCTGAGGAAGCTAGCTGCCCTTTAGTGTGTGCAGAGCTCCTAGCTGTACCGCTGGACATGCTCTGCTCTAGCCGGACTTGTACGGTAGAATGGGGGTCTTGAGAGTTGGGGGGAGAAAGCATTAAAGAACGAGGTGCTAGATTGCATGGACTAGTCCCGTCTTTGTGACTTTTCTGGGAGGGGGTGTCCTATTGTCTAGAGATGGGCTTTGGGCCTCCATTCTGCCCCCCTCGTTTGCATCAGCACGGTTGACGGGATCTTCTGATGCCTGAGACCTGATCTCGTTGACCCCCGTGATCGCACAGGCTGGGTGCTTCCTCCATGTGGGCTTTGCCGCTTCCTTGTTAGATGGCAACTTGTTGACGTTAAGCCTTTAAGACCCCAGATGCTATATATTTTGACAGCTGGGCACCATCAGCTTTCAGCACATTTGCTTATGCATCCATTTGGTCCTCAGCAATCATGTTGGGAAGGTGAGCATCACAGAATCCAGGTTATTAGAACAAAGTGTTCTTGCGCTGAGGGAGGACTTGAGTAGAGGCCCAATGTCCATCTGCTGCATTCATATTTAACATAAATGTATATATGTACATAGGCCTATTTTCCTATCGTTACATAAAAATATGTTACATATGTATGTGCCTGTATTTGTACCTCTATAAATGTTCTTTGCCTTCGTTCTTTTTTCCTTTCCTCTTGTTCTATCAAGTTCGACCTTCATGCGTCTCCCAGTAATTCCTCTCAACTACACTGCACTTAATCAAAACCCTCCTCACCGTCAATTTTAGATCACTCCTGTCCCCTTGTCCTTGGGTTTCTAGGGCTTTCCCTTTTCTCCCCCCCCCCTTCCCCCTGTCCATGTTCCTCCGGAACTGTTGGTCCCATTGTTTTCTCCTCGGGATCGTTTATCCTGCCTATCTTATATAAACAGACATGAGAAAAGGAAAGAAAAAAAGCCTATAAATAGTTCCAGGTCTGTGTGTTGACCCTTATGAATGTTTGCCAATCAAGACTGATGAGGTGCCAAGCCTTACCCTCGAAATCTATTTTTGGGGTTCCTTGGGGACTTTGCTGCTTTGCTTCCCTTGCTACTTCCTTTATGTTTCACCCTGGTGGGGGCCGGGGAGGGGGGTGTATCACAATTCCCGGCTGTGTCTCCAGTGCTGTCCCCGGTAGCGCCCTGGGTCAGTACAGGGATGCCATGTCTCCCTCGACCCACGTGGACTTTCAGTCATGGCTGCCTGGAAGGATCATTTGGGGACCCTTTAAAAACATCCCACTGCAAGAGCCCGACAGGAGACCACGTCAGAGTTTCTGACAGGTGTCATGACCCGGCCAGCAGCATTCCAAAAAAAAATGTCCCATGAGACTTTCATTTGTGGGCAGGATTAAAAGTCATGATAATAGGCATTACACTATTTAAATGCCTTTTTTTGTATTTCTTGCACTAAGGGCCTGACCCAGGAAATTCTCAACTACCGCCTACTTCATCAATGTAAATGTCCTTGCTCCTTCTCTCACTCCCGTCCCTTCCCACGAAAGTCTTAGCAGCACAGGAGCTAGAAAGAACTGGAAGGGTCTGCCACTTCAGCAAAATGGAATTTCTTTAACTTCTCTGACTCCTTCCCTCCGTGTGTGTGTGTGTGTGTGTGTGTGTGTGTGTGTGTTAGGTGATTTTTGCACTCTTTGGGGTATTTTCCTTACCTTTACTCAGGTTAAAATGGTTACAATGGAGAAACACATCAAATTTATCCAGTGACTTTTTTGTAGCTTTTTGCACTCTGCCAATATATGAAGTATAATTTCATTTTCTTTTCCTCATTGATTAAAACACTAGGGCTGAAGTAAGTTTTTGAGGAAAACAAATTACATTCCTTTGGGGGGGGGGTGGACAAGAGTGATGGTTAGACATAAAAATGGAAATTCAAGTTCCAGAGATTAGCGATCCTACAGTATGAAGATCTCTCTTTAGGCTTCTTCGTGAATTTGGAGCGTTGCCTTCTGTAGCTGGGGTTGTCTCGGGAGCTGGTGCCAGAAGTAGCTGTCATCAGACGGACTGTCCTGGAGGCCTTTGCGGCTCCTCAGCCCTGTCGGACAGAGCGGGCCTGCCCCTGCAGGTTCTGAGCCTGCAACTCTATCCGGGAGGAGGAAGCCCCTTCCTTCCATAAAGTGGCCGGCGTTCCAAACTACTGGTCTTGGCAGATAGCAGCCCAACACATAGCCATCACATCATCTTGGTCAATTGTTTTTTATAAAACAGTTATTTTGGCAATTTATCTTGAAGTATTAGATACAGATCTCATCACCTGTCTTAGCCTTGTGGGGAGATGATCAAATACCCCGCACTTAGAATAATTTTCTTTGTTGTTGTTTTGGGAGGGGGGCATGACTGCCCTCTGGTGGGAGTGGGAGGTCCAGCCTTGCTCCTGGAGAGCTGCTGCTGGATTTGAACCGCCAAGCCAGTGCGCCGCACTCCACCACTACGCCACCAGGGCTCAGCCCTTAGAATAAATTTCTAGACAACATTTATTATTTTTTTATTTTTATTTTTTTAGGCATCACTGCCCTGGTGGTGGGAGTAGGAGGCCCAGCCTTTGCTCCTGTGAGCGGGAATTGAACCTCCATCCCAGTGGGTCGCAGTCCCGCGCACAACCACTACGCCACCGGGGCTCAGCCCGACAAGAACATTTAAGCATGCAAATATGAACAGGCTTTTGTTGGTGTCAGTCTTCCTCCTAATGCAGTGTTTTTCTACATTTTTCTTTATTTGTGTGCCTTTTCTGATTGCTCACTGGCTACTGTTCTGCCTTTCTCATATCTCAGGCTTTGCCTTAGTTTTCTTTCTGCTTTCTGATAATTGGTAGTTAAAAATGAACTGTGGGCTGAGCCCCCGTGGCGTAGTGGTTGCGCACAGGACTGAGGTCCACTGGGACGGAGGTTCAATTCCAGCAGTGGGGCTGGGCCTCCTACTCCCACCACCGGAGAGCAGTGATGCCCCCCCCCCCAAAAAAAATGAATTGCTTATTCTTTAGTCTAATTCTTTAGTCAGAAGGTAGGCGAGCAAATGAGAGGGGAGAGAGGTGCACTTGGAGCACTTAGGTGCTTTTACACAGGAAACAGGCCCATGTGTCTGCCCAGTGAACTGCCCCAGAATGCCTGTTACGTAACCAGGGGGCTTCACCGCTGTCCTGAGATGAAGTGGAGAGTGGGGTTACTAGGAAGCTCTGTGTGATTGATTGGCTGGCTCTCAAGTAAAAGAGGGCAGGTACAGAAGCATGCCCAATTGACCCCTTTTACCACTCCTAGTGGGCGGGCTCCTAGAGCTGTACCTACACGTTGGCCCTGACGTCGACTGGCTGCACTGACATGTGAGTTGGCCACCCCCAACCACCTCCCGTGGCGGCTTGGGCTACTTTTATATAATCTGATGTATTACACCGGCTGGCAGTTGGTTTCTCCTGCAGCATTAAGTTGCCAGGCACCTGAATTCCAGCCTGCTACGTTTACTCTGAAGCTTTGGCTTGCTAGCCCTTGAGCCACCTTTGGACGTGGAAGCGTCATTCATAACCCCCTTCCTAGTTCCTCAGTGAATTCTACAGATCTCTTTCCTGCATCCTTGTCTGTTGGCGATGGAGTTGAGGAGATGCTTTCACCGCAGAGATTCTGGAGCCTCGTTAGAGCGACCTAAACTCTCTCTGGATGACCAAAGGATGCAGGGCGAGGCAAAGAATCCTCACTTAGCATCTGGGAGTTTACGTGGTGTATGTTTGGAAGGAGTTTCCAGGGAGTACCACTTGCCAACTCCATTCGTATGTTGGAAGCCACTAATCGTGAGATGGTTTCTCCTCCTCCACCCTTGATGTTCTTTTTGCTATTTTTTTCCTTGTCTTGCCCTTACTTCACAGCCCAGGCACTTTGTCCGATGATCACCCGGTTTAGAATGCTTTGGGCTCCTTATCCCCCAAAACCACATTCAATTGTAGTGGGGGCGGAGGAGCATTTTTTATCACTTTAGCATCTCAGATCGTAGGTGACCAAGCTAACAAAAATGTTTATAGTGAGCTTGCTGTTCTAAAAACAAAACCTTATTTGCCTCAATTGCTTTTTGTCAATTCATCAACATTCATGCTTCCGCTCTTTAAAACAGCTTTCATATTACACCCCTGTTTTTGCTTATGGAAAAGTTTCACATAATACGCAGTAACTTTGACTGTTCAGCAACTACTGCTTAGTCCAAAATGCCTTCTAGATATTAAATGCCACTTAATCCAGCACTAACCTTTGTAGGTTAGTCTTTATAAATTACACTTTAAGGGGGCTGAGCCCCGGTGGCGTAGTGGTTGTGCGCGGGACTGCAGTCCACTGGGACGGAGGTTCAATTCCAGCAGTGGGGGTGGGCCTCCTCCCACCACCGGAGAGCAGTGATGCCTCCCCCCCCAAAAAAAATTACACTTTAAAACTTGCCGGCAGCATGTGAAAGAGACTTTATTAACAAAACAGAAAATGGCTCAAAGCCTCTTCTACAAAATTCGGTATTGGTAGGCAGTTAAAAACATTGTTTGCCCTACTCCCATCAGGGCAGTGTTGCCACAAAAGACAAAAACAAACAAAAAACATTGTTTGGGGCTGAGCCTTGGTGGCATAGTGGCTGTGTGCGGGACTGCAACCCACAGGGTTGACGGTTCAAATCCAGCAGCAGCTGTCCAGGAGCAAAGCTGGGCCGCCTTCTCCCACCAGGTCAGTGATGCCTACACACACGCCCACACACACAAGAACATTGTTTGGTATTGTTTGATCTACTAGCCAGATTTCTAGGGAAAATACTTTTGGAATTCTACAGTACTGATTCGGGACATCTCTCACCTCCAAAAGTGCTGATTTGAAACGTATACAACAGAACACTGTCCATTTTGAGTCCTGCTTGCTTGTTTGGTTTAAAACAAGCTTTTGAAACCTGTTACCTAAACTCACCCTTTTGCAATTTTCTTTCATCCTACTTTTAAACTGACTTTGCCGGACTGAGCCCCGGTGGCGTAGTGGTTGTGGGGACTGCGGCCCACTGGGATGGAGGTTCAATTCCAGCGGTGGGGCTGGGCCTCCTACTCCCACCACCCTGGAGAGCAGTGATGCCCCCCCCCCAAAAAAAAATAAATAAATAAAATAAAAATAATAAAACAAATAAACTGACTTTGCCATTCCGATAGGGGCATCATCCTACGTGGTGTTATGTCCAGAATCTCTTCTCTTGCTTTCCTGGTAACCTGTCTCTTTGCGCTTTTCAAATTATGTACACAATTGGGGCTGAGCCCTGGTGGCGTAAGAGGTTGAGTGTGGGACTGCAGCCCGCGGGCTTGGTGCTTCAAATCCAGCAGCAGGTCTCAGGAGCAGCACTGGGTAGCTCTCATGACCACCAGAGGCAGTGATGCTCCCCTCCCCCCCAAAACACACACACATACACACACAAGAAAACAAATTATATACACAATCTTGGCACCTTTTTCTCTCAGGAATCTTTTGGGCACACAGAACACAGTGCGATCTGTGCTGTAGAAGAGGCATGACAGGTGTGCTGTGTCCTTCCAATGTGCCAGGCAGTTTTCTCTGCACCACCAACAGCCACATCCCAGGGTAGTCATTACAAATGTAGTCTTGGGCACCATAGAGGGCAGTGATGCCCCCCCTGCCAACCGGGAAGGACTGATTTTTGTAGGAGGCAACAAACTTGGTTTTGTTTGGGGTTTGAGGTAGTAAGGGAGAGTATCAGTCAAGCGCTAGGATAAAATTTAGATTAGAGATTTAGAAGTCAGTGGGTAACCATGACGATCCATTAAAATTGCCTGGACAATTTATTTTTTTGGAGGGCTGGGGGGGCATCACTGCCCTCTGGGGGGAATGGGAGGCCCAGCCTTGCTCCTGGAGAGCTGCTGCTGGATTTGAACCGCCACGCCAGTGGGCCACAGCCCCACACTCAATCGCTATGCCACCGGGGGCTTAGGCCCAATTTTTTTTTTTTCTTACAGCCCCAATTTTTTTTTTGATGTTTGCTGTGCATAACCCCATCCCAGACCAATGAAATACAAATCTCTGTGGGATCGGCCCTGAAGAGTACCTTTTAAAACCAAAACACCCCTTAGTAGATGATTCCACTAAGTTTCAGGGTTGAGTTCCATAGGTATAGAATGAACGAATCCTGTAAATCCAAGAAGAAGGGAATTCCTTGCAGAAGCTGGAGGGGTCCCAACATGTGAGGGTAAATTGAAAGTCAGTGGAGACCCTGGATGGTCTTCTATTATAGGACTCCGGTGTTCGACCCACATGACTTCCGGACACGAGTGCAGTCTAGCCGAATCTGCATGTGGGCATGTGCAGCAGTTCCCGTGTCTCATCTCCCTCTCTCTAAAACCCAGACAGATCCATCTGCACAGATAGGGTTCTGCAGTAGTCTACAAGTCATTCCTGTTACTAAACAGGAGCCTGGAGAGGGCACCGGGAGGACTGCAGTTTCTATGTTCACATTCGTATTTTACTCCAAACCCGACGCTCTTCAAGTTTGTGTTCAATCTGTTGTTATCCTGGGCTTAGTGGGCTAACAGAAGAGCAGTAAATAGGATTTCCAACGGAGCAAAAGTAATTGGTGAATTTTCACTTTTATTTCCTTCCTCTGTCCCTTTTCATCCACTTTTAACAGTTACGGCTCAACCTCCTTATCTCCAGGTGTGTTTGTGACTTTTTGCATATAATAAAAAGGAAGGTGGTCACTTATATAACAGGATAGGGAACAGAAGTAGAAGGTGCTTCCAGACCGGGTAAGCGGTTGAGAAAGAGAGCTCTCAGAAGGCAGAGCTCTTGGGCGCCTTAGGGTTGGATTGGTTAATATAAGCATAAGGTCCTGTATCTTTCCTCAGTGAGAAGAGAGTTTGAGATGGGAGTTTAAATCCAATAAGAAAGAGTAGATTACCAAAAAAAATTAGATTACAAAGAAGTGCACAACTATAAAATTAGTATTTCAAAATAAAATTAGTATTTCAAAAGCATGGTTTTTGCCTTCAGAATTTTCAGTCTGTTGAAGGAGACCTTTGTGTAAATGATGAATGACAGAATGAAAGCACTATTACACAGGCACACAGAATCATAAACTCTGTTCGGGGACTAGCCAGCAAAGCATTAGGGTTGACGCAAACGAGACATAGAAAGCAATGGGTGAGGCTGGATGGCAGGGATGTGCTCCCGGCCCCTCATGTAGCCTGGGAGTTGCCCACTGCCTCAACGGACACGCGATAAAGAAGGAGCTACTAGCATAGCTGCCAGCGCCCACGGCCATTGTTACACACACCAACTGATGGGTCGGTGTTGTCTGTGAAACTGGGGAGAGCTGGGAGCCTGAACTTCTGACTCGCATTGCTTTTCTAGGATCCTCACCATGGACGGGCTCATCGAGGACATTAAGCGCAGGCGGTACTACGAGAAGCCATGCCGCAGGAGACAGCGGGAAAGCTACGAGACCTGCCGGAGGATCTACAACATGGAAATGACACGCAAGATCAACTTCTTGATGCGGAAGAATCGGGCGGATCCTTGGCCGGGCTGCTGAGGGAATTCGTGTCTCTAACCCTTCCCTGGAACCCGTCTCTCTTAGCTTTCTCCACAATAAACTCACATAATATGTCACATAAATATGTAAGCAGGCCTGCATCCGCAGAGGTCATTCCTCCTGTCATCAGCCGGCCCTCTGTTTTACTAACTGAAAAAGAAACAGGGTCAAAAGTAGTACAGGAGCAGTACTGAGGACATGTTCCCGTGTACAGAATGTATTTATTGTGAAGGGTTTCAAAGTCGTGGGGAAATTCCACGAACACGCGGAAGTCTCCTCATATTTTTCACTCAATGTTTATGAAATCAAAGCAAGACCTTTGCTGTTCATGCTTTATTGAACTTTCCCTCCCACCGTGACCTCTCCCCCACCCCCACCCCCAGCATTTCCATAAAGGGCGAAGCAGCATGTGTGTATTTGCAGTCCTTTCAGCTGAAACACCCATCAACTTGGCTATAGAGTTTTGGATCCTTGCTTAGAGGAATCCTCGAGACAAGTGTAACGTCCATTCTTGTTTTCTGCCTTACCCTGGCGTTTTTCTTTTATTTGAGGGCTAGAAGAGGTGTTCTGAGCCTTGGTGGCACGGTGGGTTAGGCACTGGGCTCTTACCTTACAGATAGGCAACGGGAAGCGCCCCATCCTCCATGGGAGATTGAGGAGGCAGTCAGCAGTCTTCCTTACAGATTCACAACCTCAGAAACCTGATAAGCAGTTGTACTTGGCCCTGCATGCCCTTTGGGAATCTATTTGGCATCGGGGAAGAGGAGGGCTAGTGGAGAATAAATAAAGTAGTAGATGGGTGGGAGCAGTGAGCACACGGGAAATGAGAAGGGCCCACAGCCGAGATGACATTCGATGCCATCAAGAAACTCCCTGGAAATGCACTACTCTAGATCGTCTGAGTCCTGACTGGCCTGGGACCCCGCAGTCAATGGGAACCAAGCCACGCAGGTGACGCTGATGCCTAGTAAAGTGAGAATTATTGCCCTGCAACACTCAGACTCCAGGTGGACATCACGCTTCCCCTTTCCTCTCTCCCATCGGCACTCCTGGGTATATGATGACAGCCGGGAACATCAACCTCTCTGGGAAGACCAGCTGCTGTGCTTCCTCCTGCTGTCTTTCCTCTGGCCTTGGTCTCCTGACAGCCATGCTGCTATTCTAAGGAAGGATGGCGCCGGCCCCCTCAAGAGAACCCAGTGGGGAGGCGGAGGCCACCAGCACACCCCTCCTCACCCAGGCTGCAGACCTCTCAGCATGCTGTGAGCAAAGGAAATAAACGAATTGCCCTTGCCAAGCTGCCTCCCTCTCAGTATTGCTTGCAGTCAAACATTGCCCCCTTGTGGTGCTGACGAGTGGTTTCAGATTTCCTTCTGACCTCATTTCTTCATATGGAACCCTGGTGGCTAGTGGTTGCTTACACCACGTTGTGCTGCTGCCACTCCAGCTGGGGAAGGTGTCCTGGCTTTTACTCCTGTAAAGACTGACAGTCTTGGGTTGAGCCCCGGTGGCGTAGTGGTTGTACGCAGGACTGCGGCCCACTGGGACGGAGGTTCAATTCCCGCTCACAGGAGCAAAGTCTGGACCTCCTACTCCCACCACCAGGGCAGTGATGCCAAAAAAAAAAAAAAAGTTACAA
>PVJH01049623.1:0-10215 GCA_004026705.1 Nesogale talazaci | reverse complement strand
GCATCTCACAAACCAGTAAAATTGACGAATTCAAGGCCTCTGCGAAGACACTCTCCTCTTGAGTGTGTGCATTGGGGTAAGAACCCCGAGAAACCCCGTGGCCTTGTGTAATACAGCCTGGAAAATCGTCACCATGCTTTTTTTGTTTTGTTTTTTGTTTTTTGGGCATCACTGCTCTCTCGTGGTGGGAGTAGGAGGCCCAACCCCACTGCCTGCAATTGAACCTCTGTCCCAGTGGGCCCCAGTCCTTCGCACAACCAGTATGCCACAGGGGCTCAGCCCCATGCTTTTTTATTTTAAATTATTTTTTTCCGTCCCCGTACTTCTGACCTGCCCAAATGACGACGAACCTCCGAAGAGCCGCCCCCCCCCCATCCCCTCCACAATCACAACTGTCTCCCCCCCACCCCTCCTTAGCCGTCACAAGGCGCTCCGGTGGGGCAGTGGTTGCGCAGGGGGCCCTCGAGGCGCGGTCTGCAGTCCGAAACCAGCTGCCCCCGCGGGAGGGGAAGAAACCCACAGGGCGGTTCTACCCGGGTTCTGTAGAGCCACCCTGTGTGGGCATCGAGTGTCGGGGCAGGGAGGTTCGGTTTCAGTTATCCTCCTCTTGTCCAGGCAGGTACATACCATACCTCTCGCACTGTACCCACCCTGGGTACCCAGGCTGTGCACCGAGGCTGACCCGTTCTTTAGCGCGGAAACAAATGCTTGGCCGTCCGACTTTGCAACCCCCACCTCCGTGGGGCCACGGAATCTGAGTCTTCGGAGGGAAGTGAGCGAAGTGAGCGGGCGGCCAGCGCCTTTCAGAGGTGGGGGACACCACGGCCCCCTGGGCTGTTGGGGATACCCAGTGAGTGCTGTTTGGCTTATGTGCGCTATGGGCCCGCCCCATAGGCGCCTGCGGGAGTGGTGGCCCCCCGGGGCGGGCTGCTGGAAGCCAGCACGTGGCCCCGTGGGAGAAAGAGAGACTTTAGGGTGCAGTCTCTGGAAACCCACAAGGGCAGTTGTACGCTGCCCGCTAGGGCGCACCACGAGCCAGAACTGACCGTGAGTGTGTTTATTCTCTTTATAAATCACTTTATCGGAGGCTCCTATACTTATCACAATCCAAACATCCATCCGTTGTATGTCAAGCACATTTGAACATTTGTTGCCTTCATCACTCAGTGCTTTTTAGCTTCTTCTGCAGACCGACTTCTTGCAGCCATCGCTGGCTGCTGAACCGGTATTTCGTGATCACGTAAAATGATGTCACCTGTATCTCCGTAGGTGTCCGAAGAAAGACTTGCCTTTTTTTTTTTTTAATAACCCTGCGAGGTTGCTGTTCTCGTTTCCGGCGCGGAGGGGGGGGTGCCTCTTCGACACCCACAGGAAAAGGTCCCTGGGCCCCAGCATCCCCATCCCCACCCCCGGAGGGGGGGCCGCGTGCCAAGGCCGCGCAGCTGGGAGGGGAGCGGAGCTGGGGCCGCCAGCGTGCATGCCCCACCCGAGCCACCGCCCCCAGCCACGGGGACAGGGGACAGCCCGTCGCTCGCCCTGGCGCCGCGCGCCCTGGCACCCACCGCGGGCGGGGGCGCCGGCGCCACGCAGATCCGGACGCCTCCCGCCCGCCGTGCGGGGCCTGGCTCCGGGGGCTGGGGGCCCCGACTGCCACCCAGAGTCCCCACGGGGGCTGGGGATCACCCCGCGAGAGCGGGCAGGCACGCTGAGCGGCTGCGAAAGCGTGTCACTATTTCTGCGCCGCTACCCGAGACACCGAGAGGATAACGGATCAGCTGCTGGCTACGCCTGGGCGCTCAGGTCGCCGGCGCCACGCCCTCTCCGCCCCCACGCCCCGCCCCGCCCCGCCCCGCTCCCCGGCGGGGCCCTGCGGGCGGGGGAGGCGGGGCCACAGCGACGCCCCTCCCCCCTCCCCCAGATTCCGCCGGTCTCGCGGCCCGCAGCTGCGGGCGGCGCTAGGACCCGGCGGGCCGGGCTGCGGCGGGGGCCTGGGCGGCTTGCGGAGCGCAGGGTCCGCTCGGGCTCTGGGCCCCCGGCGCCATGTGAGGGGGGCTCCGGGGCCGCGGGGGGCCGGGCGCTCCCCGGGGGAGGTGAGCGGCTGTTGGGTGGGGGCGGGCAGCGGGAGGGGGCGGTGGCGGGGACCCTGGATGGTGGTGATGGGCATGCTGGGGCCCAGGGATCTTTTCCTATGGCTGTCGGCGAAGAGACCCCCCCCGCCCCCCCTTGCCGGGTTCTCCGCTGGGCCCTCCTCGGCTGACCACTCCGGCAGAGCTGGGGGACCCCCGAGGCCGTCTTGCCTTCGCTCTCTGGGGGGCGCGGAATGGAGAGGGGTTCTGCTGGAGGGGGCGTAGGGATGAGCCCCTCTCTCGTTGGACTCTGGTGGGGTGGGGGGGCGTGCTCTGTGCCTCCCCTCCCCCTTATCCCGAAGCCTTGGCCGGCTTTGCACGGATCGCGGGGGCGTACGGACGGGGGAGGGGGGGTATTGGCTTCCCAGGCAGGGAGGGGTGGAGATCCCAAACGGAGGGCCGCGTGTGGCCCCCCCACCCCAGCCTGCCTCCTCCCCAGTCTGAGCAAGTCTCCACCCCTGCTGGGCGGCACCAGGTGGTCGCTGGCCCTCCCTAGCCTAGAGAGTCACCAGCCAGCCAGCCAGGGAGGGAGCCCGTTAGGTCTCTGCCCCGTAAACAAATCTCCACCCCTCAGGCTCCGGTGCCATTCCAGGAGGCAGTGGGGGTGGTGCCCTGGCCTCTCTGAGGCTTGGAGAATTCAAACTGTTTCTACCTGGAGGCATTCATGGCGGTGACGCTTCAGGGCAGCCATCCTTAGCATGCATGTTTACAGCAGAGAACCCGGCTGCTGAGGGGAAGTCCCTGGTGGGTGTTAAGCTGGCAAAACTCCTGGAGAACCAGGCCTGAACAATGAGTAACAGCAAGACCAACAGTCCAGGCACGGAGCTGGCAGGACCGGGCGCTTGGGCTCCATCAGGGGGAGAGAGCTGGGCCCGAGGTTGAATCTCGTAGCTGACCTCAAATCCTTCCAACAACCCGGTGAGTCACTGCTCTCATTGTTCCCATTTCACAGATGAGGAAACGGAGGCTCAGAGAGGCCCCATGGCTTGGCCCAGGCCCCCCAGCCAGTAAGTGATAGACTTGGGACTTGCACTTGCTTCCGAGCCGCTCCACTGACCATGCCTTCTCAGAGCGGGAGTGTGAAGGGGCTGACCAGGGGACGGTCGGTCATCCTGACTGAGGGCACAGCTGCGCAGGAGAAGGTGGGAAAGCGGGGGTGGGGTGGGCGTGGAGGCCTGGAGCCTGGGCATTGGAAGAGAGGGTTGTGGTGGGAGAAGCTCAGCTGGGAAAGGGGGGGGTGACGGCAAAGGCCTTGAATGCATCTGGCTGCCTCATCCGTCTGGCCCCCCCAGGGCAGGGCAAAGTCCTTCTGAGGAGCTCATTACCCAGCCCGGTCTCTTGGACCCCTGGGAATCCCTGGGCCTCCCTGGCAGGCTGAGAGGGGCCTGCCCCCATCCTTCCAAGGAGAGGGGGTGGCATTGAGTGGCCAGACAGAGCCAAGACCTACCCAATCTGGATTGGAGTGGAGAGAGAGAGAGTGTGTGTGTGTGACCTTTTTGGCCTGAGGTTCTCTGGCTATTCCTGGTGGCGGCTTAGAAGTAAACATCCACTAGGTCAGGGGGTGGGGACAGTGGCGGTACCCAGCGGCTACTGGCAGAGGGGTAGAGCTGCTCCCGCCCCTCCTAGCTGTTCTGTGCACACCCTCCTCTCACTGCCCTCAGAATCTGTGGAGGGAGGCTGGACAGTGCTTACTCCCTTGATAAGCCAAATACCCATTGCCTTACACAACAGGGTAGAACTGCCCCCCAGTGGCTGTCCCAGGCTGTAAATCTATAAGAGATACCCACTGCCACCTCATTCTCCCTTGGAGCAGCTGCTGGATTTGAACCTCAGACATTCTGGTTAGCAGCTGAGTGCTTAACCACTGTGCCGCCAGCGTTTATACAAGTAGAGAAACCATGGTCTGGGGAGTCCTGGGGCCTTGTGGGGATCATGCTGGAGTGGGTAGTGGACTAGACAGAGCTAAGCTTGGCCCCTCACCCAGGGCTCAGGCCAAGGGCAGGAAGGAAAGCAGCTGCCTCCAACTACACTGTTGCACTGAGGTCCCCCCACCCCCTGCCCTGAGTGGGGTGTGTGTGTGTGTGGGGGTGTCCAGCCATCTAACCAGCCAGCCAAGGAGCTGGGACGAGAAGCAGTGAGCCCCCATGCCCGTCCTTAACGGTCAAGGTCTTACAGGGTGGGGGTGACTGGATCTGTTCCTCGGTGAGACTCTTGTACCCCCTGCTCGCTGAGAGCAGACGGCTGGAGGGTAGGCAGGGGCACAGTTCAGGGAGGACGGGGAGGCTCCTAGTCCACTCCGGGCCTGGGTGACTGCTGAGCAGAGGACGCCAGGTGCAGGAGGGAAGGGTGTTTTAGGCAGAGACAAGGCTGGGAAGGAGGGGAGAGAGAGGAAGGCGTTTGGCACCCACTCTGCGGAGGCGTGTTGGGAAATCTTTGGGGACCTGAGACAGGGTTTAGAGTGAGGAGAAGAAGTGGGTGCCGTGTCTGCTGTTTGTAGGGTGGTGCCCTCGCAGGGTGGCCAGCTGGCTAGGAGGTGCAGAGGCAGGAAGAGCGTGCTCTGGGCCCTCAGTGGCTCTGTCTACGAATCGGGTGTGGGCCCAAGGCCTGTGGTTCCAGAGTGGGCAGAGGAGCCGGTGGCGACGGGGGAGGATGGTTCTTATATCATCAAACTTCCTTGCAGGTGTGACCCCTTCTCCGTGCCCTCAGGCCCACCGGCAGGACCCCGGCCCCCTCCCCTCAGCAGACGCCGCGGGGGAGAGATGAGCAACAGCAAAGTAAGTCCGCTTCCCTTCTTGCCCCCCTCTGAGTCTCCCCCAGCCCTGAGGGGCCTCTTGGAAGTGAGGCCACCTCAGCCTTCTTCCCTGCCAGGGAGTGGCTGAGGCCTGGGAGGGCTGGGTTTGAGCCCTGCTTTGGCCACTGCTTTGCTCTGTGACTTCGGACCTGCTCCTACCTCTCTCTGGGCCCAGGTTTCACCCCTGGGTCTTGGCCAGCCTTACAGAGCGACCCTTGGCAAATGAGCGCCCACTTTGAACATGGAGTGCTCTCCAGTCCCCGCCGTTGCACCTGCTGGAACTCTGAGTGCTCACATTTTTTTTCATTCCTGGTCAGAACCCTTACTTCCCGGTGTGATTGAATGATAGCCCTCCCCGCCCCATCACTGTTGGAAGAGACCTGGCCCTTTTTACTCTCACGCACCACTGCCCTTCAGGCCTCCTCCCAGTGGCCACCCAGGGGGTCCTTCTGACACCCACAGAGCCCGCTCTGACAGTCTCTGAGTCAGGGGGAGAGGACGGCCGTGCGGAGGCTGTGCACTCCGGGGTGTGATGAGGAGGGCTTCTTGGGGACTGTAGGAGAGCTGTAGGAGGGGGTGAAGGGCAGGGCTTAGCTGGGTGCCCCGAGGTGGGCAAGCCAGCCTGCCCCGTGGCGGGACCCTCACCAGCCTCTTGCCTCTCCAGGAGCAGCGCTCAGCAGTGTTGGTGATCCTCTTTGCCCTCGTCACCATCCTCATCCTCTACAGCTCCAACAGTGCCAACGAGGTCTTCCACTATGGCGCCCGGCGGCCTGTCAACCTCAGAAAGTGGAGCATCACCAACGGCTATGTCCCTCTTCTTGGTAACAAGGTAGGGCTAGCTCTTTTGAGAAACGCCTGCTGGCTGATAACGCATCCGAGAACCCCCAGCACTGCTTCCTCCTCCTCCTCCTCCCCCATTCACCCTGTCCCCAGATCCCTTCTAAAGAGAACATGGGCCCTGAGCCTCCTACTCCCACCACCAGGGCAGTGATGCCTAAAAAAAAAAATAAAATAAAAAAATAAAATAAAAAAAAAAGAGAACATGGGCCCCAGAAGTCTGCGGCCTTCACCTCCAGCGACCTTAGCCCTTGGTCAACTGGGAAACCTTGGTGAAGACTCTGTCCGAACGGCCTCCCTGCTCCCCTAGCTCTCACCCCTCGCCCTAACGCTATCCTACCAGCTCCTGATTCACAATCCCTTCTGGAAAGGTCCCTTGGGTGGTCACGCGGGTGGCCGACAACCCCAGAACAATGTGCCAGGCCCTCTAACTGCCAGCAGTCGGGAGACCAGCCCTGGGAGGTCCCATCCTGACAATCATTGAGCAGGTAGGTGGTCAAACGGAGACCCAGAGTGGCCACGTTTCTGGTCCAGGGCCACACAGTGGGGAGTGGGAGAAGCTGGGGTTGAACTCAGGGCTGACAACCACAGCCATGCTCTTTCTGGGACCTCAAGGCTATACCCCACGCTGAGACTTCAAAACTCACAGCCACCAGAGCTGAGGTGTGTGGATTCCCTCCCCAGAAGAATGGAATACAGAGGACAGCACTGAAGATACAGCCCGGGGAGAAGGGCAGGTCTCCCCGGACCATGTGGGTACAAACGGCGAGGGAAATTGAGAGAGAGAGAGAGAGAGAGAACCCGTCAAGACCTAAGGATGACTTCCCGCTTGGAGCAGCCAATGCACAGAGAGGACAGTGGGACTGGCCCCACCATGAGACACGATGTTCCCCTACTGACCCATGGTGCGACAGGGGACAGCCCTGGAAGCACTGCACAAAAAGCGTGGCCGGTCTGCCCCGCGCACAGCAGGGTGAAACTGGAAGGGAGTGCAACAGAACAGGAAGGGGAGCAAAGTGACCAGGTCGCTGAGGAATCCTGAAGACAGGCTTCTGACTCAGGGGGGACAGGGTTTGGCACCTCATTAGATCTGATCGGAAAACACTGACAAGGGTCAGCAGAAAGAACTGGAACTATCTATTGTTTTTTTTTTTTTTTCCCTTTTGCTCTATGTCTGTCTCTATGAGATAGGACAAACAATCCCAAGGAGAAAACAATGGGACCAGTGGTCCCAGGGAGTTGGGGAGGGGCTGCAGGGAGCCAACACAATCAGGAGTGAGGGAACAACAAGAGATCTAAAACTGATGGTGAGAAGGGCATATAATGCGGGGTGGGGATGTGGGAGTGGGAGGGGGGTTGGTCAAGTGCAGGGTATCCGAGAGAAATTACTGAGGGCCAAATGGAGGGTGAATATGTTAACATGATAGTGGGACAGGAGGAAGGTGAAAGGAAATAGAGGAAAGAAGTAGACAGAGCTATATAGAGATATATAGCAATAGGCATGGATATATAAATTTATACTGAAAGGGATGGAGGTCAGTATACATATAGCTATATATCTGTGTTAAGTATTAAGATAGCAGACCGACGTTGGGCCTCTACTCATAGCCTCCCCAAACCCAAGAACATTTTGGTTTTTTGTTTGTTTGTTTGTTTGTTTTGGGGGGCATCACTGCCTCTGGTGGTCGTGGGCGCTACCCAGTGCTGCTCCTGAGAGCCGCCCTGGATTTGAACCGCCAAGCCCGTGGGCCTCAGTCCCGCACTCAACCACTTACGCCACCGGGGCTCAGCCCGAACACTTTGTTTTAATAGCTTGGCACTCTGATACTCACCGTCCCAACACCGTTGCTGAAGACAAAATGTGTGCACAAGCAAATGTGGTGCAGAAAGTAGAAATGTCCCACTGGGTTCTCGAGACGGTAACTCTTTACAGGAGTAGAACGTCCACGTGGAAGCATCATTTTACATCCAGGTTTCCTCGTTTGACAGTCCTTTAAATCCTAGAATTTCCTCAACCTCTGCTCTGCCAAGTTAAGGAGACGTGAACACCCCAATTAAACACACGGCCCGAGAGTCAATCCAGACTCATGGGGACGCCCTTCAGCAGCCTCATCTTTCTCCCACAGAATGGATGATGGATTTGAACCTCTGACTCTGCGACTAACCCAATGCCTGATCCATAGGCTACGTGGGGCTCCTTCGGGGTGTCATAGTGGGGCCAAACGTTATGCCTGGGGACTTCTGCTTGCCTTGGATGGCTGCGGAACTTTAGGCTTTATTTCTGGGGGTTACCCCCCTCCCATAGGCCTTCTGGGTCAAGGAGAAACTAGTCGACAACCCGCATGGAATCTGCATTCGAGGAGGAGGCGGGCTCCCCAGGTAGGTTAGTTCCCCAATCTCTGCCTTCCCCTCTCCCCTCCCTTCTTTGCAAACCCACCTGGATTTTCTTCAGCACTTCTGCTTATACCCGGAAGCCCTGTGCTCTGCATACAACCTCAACTGGGAGAGGATGAACACGTGCAGAAGAGATGGATTGACCCGGAATGGAGACGTTATCGGAGAAACCCTTGGAAGAAGAATAGGAAAAGGTGGAACTCAAGAAGTGGGTGCTACAAAAAAAAAAAAGGCTGAGCCCCGGTAGCGTAGTGGTTGTGTGCGGGACTGCGGCCCACTGGGACAGAGGTTCAATTCCAGCAGTGGGGCTGGGCCTCCTACTCCCACCACCGAGAGCAGTGATGCCAAAAAAAAAAAAAAAAAGAAGAAGTGGGTATTAGAGAAGAGGAAGAGGCACAAGCGACCTTGAGTTGGTCTCTAGCCTGATGGGAGAGCACAGACGGCCAGAGCCCAGGGAAACTAGAAGAGTCATCTGCGGTGCTCCATGCGCCCTGGGTCTTGGAGGAAGGCTGCCTGGAGGAGAGAGCATTTGAGCCGAACTGGAATCTCAAGGGCGGCAAACAGGCCCCAAGGAGCATGCTGTCCCCACTGTTCATGTCACAGCTGTCACGCCCTTTCCTTCATAATGAAATGGTCGCTATGAGTTAGAATTAACTCAAAGGCAATGGATGGAGAGGTGTGGTACCTCTGCTGCTGCTGCTGCTGTTTGTGGGTAGCTGGCGAGGAAAGGTCCAGGGTGCATTTGGGAAGTTGTCCGCTTTGGGGAGCTGGGGCTGAGGCTGGGGCTTTGTGGTCCTGTAGACCCGGGTCCCAGTCCTGGCCCTGGCCTCCTGTGTGACAGGCTTACCCTCTTCTCCGCTTTGCTTGATGTCTGCCCCAGCCCCGTGCCTTTCTTTGCGGCCACCCGCCGTTTGCTCCGCTCCGCAGTCTGTGCACCTGCCTTGAATGCTTTTCCTTAGCACTGTTTCACCCCGGCGGTCTCAGCTCCGAGAGGCCCCAGGAACTACGTCTCGAAAGTGGCCCCTGCAGTCTCTCGTGTCCACCCTGCCCCAGTCTTCGCTCTTTCCTTGTATATACTCCGGCACTCGGCCTCCATCTGGCTCATTCTCCACCAGCTCTCTGTCTCCCTGACGGTGTGCGTGTCTCCAGGGCGGCAGCTGGCTCCGTCTTGCTCTCTCTGCTTCCACGCCTGTCCACCCTCCAGCTCGCTTGAAACAGATAGTGTATGTTGAACGAGTGGGCATCCATTTCCGTGTCTTTAAGACAGGCATGCTAATCCCTGTCCCCTTGCCTGGCATGAAGTGGAGAGACCCTGACGGTGTGCGCTCTCCTTGTCCTTCAGACACTCCCATCCCGGTGCCACCAGTGCGTGATTGTCACCAGCTCCAGCCACCTGCTGGGCACCAAGCTGGGTGGCGAGATCGAGCGGGCCGAATGCACCATCCGCATGAACGACGCGCCCACCACCGGCTACTCGGCGGACGTGGGCAACAAGACCACCTTCCGGGTGGTGGCCCATTCGAGTGTATTCCGGGTTCTGCGGAGGCCCCAGGAATTCGTCAACCGGACCCCCGAAACCGTATTCATCTTCTGGGGCCCCCCGACCAAGATGCAGAAGCCCCAGGGCCACCTCGTGCGCGTCATCCAGCGGGCAGGCCTGGCGTTCCCCAACATGGAAGCCTACGCCGTCTCTCCCGCCCGCATGCACCAGTTTGACGACCTCTTCCGGGGTGAGACGGGCAAGGACAGGTACCAGCCTCCCGCCTGCTGCCTCCTCTGGCCAGCCCTGGGCTTCTGGTCCACATCGCTGCCCAGAGGGCTTTGGCTCACAGCAGGCACTGCCCGGAAGGTGTAGTTGGCCCCTCGCTCAGGGTTCCCGGGAGAGTTCCCGCTCTGTCCGGCTCTCAGCATGGGTCCGTTCTAACATTATCTAACATGTGAGGCTTTGACTCCTCAGAGGGCCTTCCTCCCAGCATGCTTTGCTCTGCGGACACGCGGACCTCCATGGGACCTCCTTGTCCTGATGATTCTCTACGGGAGAGCACCCTCCTACCAAGCCTCCCTAGG
>PVJH01049622.1:0-10237 GCA_004026705.1 Nesogale talazaci | reverse complement strand
AGGAGGAAGGGGAGGCGAGAGGAGTGGTAGAATAGACTTGACAAGTACTGAACACTTTCATCCTCTACACCACTCTCTGACTCTAGTCTGACTATTAGCTCATTATACCCGCTTAGGAGATGTGTTAATCCAGGTAGATTAGAAGAACAAATTTACAGACATGCGTATGGATATAAGGGAATGGCTTATATACAAGAGGAACAGGACATTGAGAAAACATCCCAGCCCAGTCCAGTTCAAAGTCATAAATCCGATATTAACCCATATATTCGAAATCAGTCTATAAAGGCTCCTTCCGACTCACGAAGTCGGAATCCCAGCAGAGGTCTCCACATGGCTCCTTGCTTCCAGGGCTTAGGGTCCATCAACAGCAGAAGCAACTCATCGCTGGCAGAGGTCTCCATGTGACCACCCCAGCCTCAGAGGTCTGGCTCCATCAGGGCAAAGCCGTGTGGTCTCTCCACCAGCTCCTCCAGCTTCTCAGATGCTGCCATCTTGTCTTGTCCATGATTCAACATTTCTGAGACTAAATTCTAACAACTGGGGAAGATAGCCTCTCATCTTCATGAGGGAAATATCGCGAGATTTCCCAGAAGTCTCAGAAGAAAGCCATGCCCACACGGAGGCCTCATTGGCTACTCAATGGCTATCTCCAGATTAACAGGCTAGACTCCACCTCTACATCTCAATCATGAAATTAACATAAGCACTTAACTGCCACAGGAGAGGTCACAGAGTCAGCAAATGGCACAGCCTTAAACCGGGAATGTCTTCATGACTCGAACACCTTCGTGAGTCCTGCCTCCTGGAAAAGTTTTCCTCTGATCCAGTCTCCCGTCAGCCTGTAGTCTACTGTGTGACTGTATTCCACAAGATTTCTCCTCTCTTCTCATTCCTGACACAAAGGGGGAGTCTTTTCCTTTCTCATTATTTGTTTGGTTTTGACTGCTCTCACGATTGCCCTCCATCAGTAGACTTACAACCACCTGTGACAGTGTTTCACTGTCTAATAAGCCCCCCGTAGATGAATGTGTCTTTCATAATCCTTAATAAGTCAACAGAAATCCACACAGAACTATGCTATTTTTTAAAGAAACACTTGCTAGATTAATTTGCTTTATAAAAAAGTGCTCAATGTGTACAAACATTTTCATTTAGAATTTTGAAGCTTATCCTTGCTATCACAGGCACTATATTATCGCTATAATTAGGCAACAATAGCCTCTCTAAATGTTCATTTTTGATTATGTAAACTAGAAACAATGCAACTTCTAAACAAACACAAATCTCTGCCTCAAGCAGCCTTGTAGATTAGTCAGCTTAATGTTTCGTTTGCTCAAGTTACTAAACAAATAAAATTCAATTAAAATAAGCTTTTATACAAACATCAATTTTTTGAGAACAGTGAAATGCTCATCTCTTTCAAAGTTGTGACAAATATTACACATTTTTTATCATGAGTGCCTGGCAGTATGGGTTAGAGTCTGGAGCCAGGCTGTGACATTCATCTCTACCCTATTTTTCAGTTGTACTGTCTTGAAAAAGTTGTTTGATCTAGGTGAACTTTAGTTCACAGAAGTCATAAACTAACATGTAAAGCAATTTCGGGTACGCACTCAGTAAGTCTTCGATGCTATTAACCTGCAGGGAGGGGATATGACAAGCAATTCCTTAACTTAATTGGGATTCCTTGCAGTATGAGACTACCTAAGCTATAAATTGTCTATAAATGTAATGAAATATTAATATCATTAAATTTAACACTTAATGAAGAAGATATAACAATAAATTTTGTAGACATTTAAGTAAACATTTATTCTTTAAGTCCTTTAGCACTATGAGTCATTACTCTTTGTTTGAAATCTCAAATATCATAATTGTCCCTTCCTGGCTCCTAGGGATTGTGTAATGCTGATGGATAAATAGCTGAGGTTTCTAGATATGTTACTAAACAGCAACTCAAATATAGAAAAATAAAGCAAAATCCCAGATCTCATCAATGAGTCGAAATTAATGCGATTTTAGTTCCCAAATGGTCCATATACTAGCCATTGAGTAAGAGACCAAAGAATAAGATGAAGGTTTATCAATATATAGAATTGGTAAAATTATATTTAATAGGTTTAAAAATTTAAACTTCAAATTCTGCTGTTCAGAAAAATCTCCAAGGAGAAGCACTAGAAATGCTTATAGTATTTTTAAACTGTAAGACGACAGCTCCCAAAATGTGATATACAGTGGATCAGGAGGGAAAAGTAGCTTCAGACCCAACACAGGACACAATTTGCCTTTTCCACCATGCTGACATTTTCACTGATTAAGCAAAAGTAACCAAGGGTTAAACTGTTGTCACTGGAACACAAATCAAAACTGTAGTATCAAACAATCTCAATAGTTACTGTATTTTTCCTCACCACTCAATCATAAGGAAAAGACTTCATTTCACTGAAAATTGTCCAAGCAAAAATATTTAACTGTATTAAATATCGGCCATTCAGTATATCTTGTTAATATTATCTGTGATGAGATGGGAAGAACTCCGGCAAAATGCAAAAGTGACTATAGCAATACCTCAACAAGATCAAGATGAATACAGAAGAGAGCATGAGATGTCAATTTCAAGTGGCTTTGGGACAAAAGGAGAGAATACTTTAAAAAATGTTTTGTTTGTATTTCATGGACTGTACTATGTGACATTTGGCTATGTGAATAATAATAAACTATGGGTAACACTACAAAGAATGATCATTCCAGAATACTTCATTGCAGTGTACATAAATCAAGGTACAGAGTTTCAAACAGAACAGAGTATACTGCATGGTTTAAACCCAGAACAGGTGTACAATATGGTTTTATTCTTTCACTTTATTTATTTAATCTGTAAGGTGACCAAGAGTCAAGAGAATGAACTATTTGAAGAAGAATGCAACATCAAGCTTGAAAGAAACCTCATGAACTATGTGTAACTGGAGATGAACCAATCTTACTTGCAAGCTGTGAAAATCACTGAAAGTATTTGTAGGTCACAGTAAAGGATGATAGTCTTTAATTGGATTACACTTGCATGAAAAATAAAAATTCTCACATCGGACCAATAAACAACTTTATGATATATGGAGAATCAATTGAGGTTGCCAAGAGTTTTATCCTACTTGGATAAACAGTCAATGTCTTTGGAAGTAGCAGCCAGAAATCAAACAACTTTTTGTCTTAGGTAAATTCAGCCAAAGACCTCTTTAAAGTGTTAAAAAGCAAAGATTCGTTTTGTTGACTGAACTACACCTCCCTGACTCCAGCCAGATCTTTCCAATCACAAGTGAAAACTGGACAACAAAAGAAGTAGGTAGGGAAGTATTTGGATTGGGTTGTTGGCAAAGAACACTGAATTAATTATGTACTACCAGAACAATGAACCAATCAATCTTGGAGGAAGCACAGCCAAAATGCTTCTCAGAAACAAATACAGCCAGACTTCAGTTCACTTACTTTGAACACTTCAATGGGAAAGACCAATTACTGGAGAAGGGTATTATGTTTGGCAAAATGGAAAGCCACCAAAACTGAGGGAAACCCTCCCAGAGATGGAAAGCATGGTAGCTGCAGCAAAAGGCTCAAACATAGCCACCGTCATGAGAATGGTGCGGGATGAGGTAGTGCTTCATTCTGCTACACGAAGCTCACCATGAGTCAGCACAAAATCAAAGACAACTAAAATCATTGAAAAACATGCATACGGCTTCTTTGCTATTAACTAAAATATAAAGGCTGTCTCCAGGAACAGTGTTTATTTGAGTTATAAGACAACTTAGCTGTTTTCCGTTTTCATCAGTTTTACTTGAAAAAGCAACTGGGAGAAACCTAGACCATGTATATTTGGATATTTGGCATACATTGGGGGGAAAAATGAATGCAGGGATTCTGTCACTTCCAAGAAATGAACAAAAGTACTTGCTAAATATCAATCTTTTTATTTAAAATAAGATTTTTTCTTAAAAAAAACTTCTATTTGCCTCAAAGAGCCTGATAAAACTAAAGAGAGCTTGATAGCTTCTCAATATTCAAAGATTGTTCTGACAATATTTGTTATTGTTAATGAACATTATATTTTGATATTGGTTAATGTGTTGGACCACCAACTTCAAAGTCACTAGCTAGAATCCACCACAGAAGAAAGAGATTTTCTGTTCTCATAGATTTATAACCTAAGAAATCCCTAGGAGCAGCTAAGATGGGGAATAAACTTGATGGCAGAGTGTTTGGTTTGGTTTTGACAATAAAATGATCAATACTTAAGAAAGCATCCCAGTTCAGTCCAAGCCCATAAGTCTGTCATTAGGCCACATACCCAGTACCAGTCTAGTCTTCCCACAAGAAAATTCTCTAATCTCATAAAAACATACACACACACCCCGCAGAGATATATATTTAAGAACCACACTGAACCCCACATAGGTTAGACTCCTAAAGAAAATTGCCCCCTAAAATCATAATAAATTTTCGAAAACTCAAGACAAATAATTCTGAATGCAACTTGAAAAAAATAAAACCCCACCTACAATGGTGGAATTGGTACAATGACAAACACCTAGACAAATGGAACAGAATTGAAAACTGTGAAGAAATCCATCCACCAATGAGCAGAGGATCTTCTACAAAACGCTGAAACTTATTAAAATGATGAGTCAGTCTCTTTAACAAATGGTGCTAGCAAAACTGGATATCCACTAACAAAAAAATAAAACCAAATCCATATTTCTCAGAATTTACAAAAATTATTTCAAGATACCTCAAAGGCCTAAATTCAAAGCTGGATTATGAATGTTATCAGTTAAAAATCAGAACAAACATAGGCGCCCTACTACATGGTGGCATAGTGGGTATATGGTGGGCTGCTAACCTGAAGATGAGAAATTTGGGACCACCTCCATGGGGGAAAGATGTGGCTTCTATTTCCATGAAGAGTTAATCTCCAAACCCCACAGAAGCAATATCATCCTGTTCTCTGACATCACTATGAGTCAAAATTGGCTAAAGGGCAGTGAGTTTGGGGATCAAACTTAGCGGAAGACACAGATAGCAAAAGGCAAGCCTGTTGAACTCAGCGCTCCTAAAATCAGACACTTATGGACACTGAAATGTTTCATCAGAATAGTCAAAACAGAACTGCCAGAATAGAAAACACTTTTTAACAATAACACGAGACAAGAACTAGTCTCTAAAATGTATAGAGAACTTCAACAAGAAAAAGACAATACAATATACAAACAGACAGAGGCAAGATAGGCAGCATAGGCAATCCCACAGAGACAGTGACAAGACCAATTTTTAGGGGAGGGGAGACGGGGAAGAAGAGAAGGCGGTGGAAGTGAACAGTGAGCCAATAATGACAGGCACGCCTAAAAGGAGGATGTAGTTTTTCTGGTCATGTCTAATCAATCAAATAGTATCTGAGAGGTGAATGATGAGTAAAAAATGATATTAGGCCAAGAGAAAAGAAAAAAGGAGAAAAAATATTAGGCATATGTGAAAGGTTACCTCCAAAAAAACGATGTTTGTTTTTAAGTTTTTTAGTGTGAAGGAGATAATATTATTTGAATTTCGTTCCACCAGGTTGGACTGTTAATCAAGTGTTCTATTTAGAAGTTCTAAAAAGATTGCATAACAGTGTACTACCAAAAAAAGGCCTGATTTGTGGCAGACAGGGAAATGTTTTTGTCACCACAACAATGTACCTGCTCACGTAGCCATCTCAGCGCAACGAACAAAATAATTCTCTTGGACATGACTCACCTGCCTGACTCACCTGACCTCACTCTGTGTGACTTCTTTTTATTTCCACAGATGAAGAGGGACAGGAAAGGACAGTGTCTGATAATGTTGAAGAGGTGAAGGAAAAAACAAGGGAGGTGCTGTCAGGCATCAAAACAGATGAGTTTGAAAAGCATTTCCAAGAATGGAATTGCAGATTAGACAAATGTATTAAGTGTAATGGAGAGTACTTTTAAGGTGATGAGATTGTTTGGTTTTTTAAAAAAAACTTAGATATATACCTTTGGGGGAAACCCCAATTGGGGGGGGATACCCCCTCATATATAGATATAGATATATGTAAATATATAGGTATATTTGTTCATATGTGCAAATATAATAAGGAAGCAGATAGACTTTGGGCCTTTACTTAAATCTTAACTACCTCATCAATTTTACCTCATCAAGCACAAGAACAGTTTGTTCCAATGAGATGGCATTGTACGATACCTCCCTGATAGATCACAGAAGACCAAATGGGTGCATAAACAAATGTGGTGAAGAAAGTTTATGGAGCCGGGCTACTAAAAGATATAGTGTTTATGGCCTAAAAGGCTTAAAGGTAAACAAGTGGCCATCTAGTAGGGAAGCAGCAAAGTCCACATGGAAGACACACACCAGCCTGTGTGATCATGAGGTGTCAACGGGAAGAGGTATCAGAAGTTCAAAAACCAGCAGCCAATTTGATGTGAAGGGGCATGATGTAATGGAGACCAAACGCACCTGTAAGATAATTGCACAATCTCTCTCAGAAGGACCACACAGAAGGGATAATAAATCCCAGGGTGCTGCATAGCACTGATAAAATCTACCCTCTAGTTTTTTAATATTTTCTTCTCTTACTACCATAGTTTTTGTTTTACTCATCAATATTGTTAAATTTGCATATATTCATTTGTATAATTAAGATGGTTTGATACCTAAAGGCCAAGATAAATATCCCTTCAGAAACAGTAAGTAACTGGAGTAATTGTGCTCTGAGGGTAAGGGAAGGTAGAGGTGGGGGGAGGGGGACTGATAGCATGATGACTGTATAACTCCACTCAAGGGAGCAAAGAACAGAACTGTATGTGATTGGATATATTGGATCTATATTATTATTTATATATGAATAATAAAAATACGAAGCGTTCCTGGGGGATCAGGTGGGGAGGGGAGGGATAAAGGGAAACTAATATCAAAGAGTTCAAGATGAAAGGAAATGTTTTTAAATTGATTGTGGTAGCACTTGTACAATACTGCTTGATGTGATTGAACTATGAAATGTAAGTGCCCCCAATAAAATGATTAATAAAAAACAGTAAAAAATGAACACAGGACACAGATGTTTCACCCCCAAAAAAGATATTTAGAAGGCCAGGTACACCCCCTTCCTAATACCTATGTGCTCACCTTGGCTTGCATGTTCCATATTTTACCAACTCCTGAGATTACATTACTCACCTTCTCTGCTTAGACTTGGCACTTGAAGTCTTGATTGAGAGGAATGGGAGTGTGAAGACAGACCCCACCGTGGGCTGCCAAACCTTGAGTACAACATAATCACATGAAGCAACTCATGAACTGAGAGGGTTACACGGCTGACCCAATCAGCGAAACTGACCCACTATACCTATGTTCTTTGGCTGACAACACAAAAACTACAGGTTGGGGGAAAAGGTCAGCCTGTCATTCCCACATGGAAGCAAACCAAGAAGGAAAAAGTGAGGAACTAGACCCTATAGCTGCACACCAAGCCCTGAGCACGACTTCCCTACATGGATCTGCTAAGGCACAGAGAGAACTCTAAGGCTGACAACAGTTCAAGACATGATGTCCCCTCCTTGGAACATACAGCAACAGAGGACAATACTGGGGACACACAGTGGGGAGTGAATCTGGTCGGACTCTTCTCTCCCCTCCCCCATCTGCCCTTCCCCGCTGTACATACAAGCAGCAGGAAGATCCAAGAAGGAAACAGAACAGATCAGTTATGGAAGCAAAGCCAAGCCAAAAATAGACTTCAGTTGCTGGAGTCTCAGAGTTAGAATCACCATCCACCGGATCCTGTTGCTGTCTTAGCTGTCTTGCAGCTCTGTTCCCAAGTCGATGCCTGGATTTTCAGAAATTGGCAACATCTATGCATCTAGCTGTATGTTTCTTGGGAAGTAATCTCAGCTCATCGTTGAGAATGTCTGAAATTCAGAGAAAGGCAGAATCTGTGCAGATCTAAAGATGGCCCTGAAGTGAGTAATTTAAAGTGAAGTGAGCAATCTTTGGCACTAACCTGTAACTGGTGGTTAAAAAGGCACTCCTGAAAGAATTATGACATATATGAGAATAATGGCTACGGGGAAGAAACTTGATACCAACGGTGGTGCGTGTCAGCATGGGTTCCTTTAAAAAGGGTGGTCTTGGAGATGAACTTTTGCAAGATTTGAAGGAACTCGATAGTTGCTGATGAACGGCAAATGAAAGGCATGTAAAAAGTTTATTGACATTCAATGATATTTGCAAAATCATCTCTCTCACAATGTTAAAAAAGATAAGGGGGGAAGGTGGCTGAAACTAACACAAAATAGGGACTGAGTTGTACCTGATGGAATTTTTAACAAACCTGGTTCACGATGCCACAAATCTCAGAAGGGCAGAGGTATTGAAAACTGTGACAAACTCTTGTAAACTTTCAAATGCTTCTCCTCCATTTCTGTGCCAGAGAGAGACACAAAGGCAGATACAGAGAGGTTCACCTGAGGTTAAAAAAAAAAATTCAGAGAGAATGAGAACTGGCAGAATCATATTATGGGATGCATGTGTCTAGACCCAAGGGACTGCATACGATTCATATATTGGGAAAGAAACACTTTGACACTTTGGCCTCACTGGTTTCACATTAGCTGCTAGGCAACAGGTCATGTATGATGTCACAGTTAGCTGATAAACCCATGGATGGCACAGAATTATTTCCTGTGCAGGCTAAGCAGCATTTGAAAACCATGCCAATAAGGCAGGTACCTAAAGAAAAGTACAATTGAGATGGCCCAGGTTTCTTCTGAAATTGAAGACGTTTCTTCTGAAATTGAAGACATTTCTCCTGAAGATGAATCAGCAGACACAGAAGCCTCTATTAGGTCTTTACTCTATGACTGTACTTCCATTGGGGACTTAGTCTTGAGGGCTCTGGTTGAAGAATATGCTTTTCAGACTTTGTTTGAAGGGCTCTCGAGGAAAAGGCCACGTTACACATTTTGTGCCCCTGAAGCACATGAAGGTAATGATTTGCTTTCTCTTACATTTCCCAGAAAACTTTGGAGAATCGTTGAAAGTGACCAATTTAAATCAATTTGGTGGGATGACGGAGGAACCTCTATAGTAATTAATGAGGAACTCTTTAAGAAAGAAGTTTTGGGAAGAAAGGCCCCATTTAATATATTTGAGACTCAGAGTATGAAAAGTTTCGTTCGACAGCTAAACCTCTATGGGTTCAGCAAAACGGGAAAGAACTTTCAAAGATCAGCTTCTCTGATTGACTTCTTGGCGGAAGAAAAAGAAGCCTCTGCTTTAAACAAGTTACAATTCTACCGTAATCCTAATTTTAAACGAGGCTGTCCCCAACTATTAATAAGAATGAAGAGAAGAGTTGGCACTAAAAATGCGTGTCCAATACCAGCCGCCTTAGCACAAGATTTCAACAAGAAGCTCTTCCGCTCAGGGAAGGACGCAGATAACCAGAATACTAGTTCCCAAGCTGAAAGTAGAAGAGAGAATTTTGCTTCAACTTCTACAAGCTTTCCTGTGCCTCAAATCAAGCAGCCTCCTACCAGCACAGCAATTGCTAATACAGCGGTCCCCGTCAGAAGTAGGTTTTCTCTCCCACCATTAACTTTGGTCGATTTATCAGGACAACGAGCGCTCTTAAATCAGCAGACTTCTTATGTGCGCTCACCTAGCAGCCACACACAGTCAAACGGTCACATTGAAAATCTTGTTACAACATCGACTTCTCAATACATCTCTGCCCCACAAAAACCGATGGCAGAACCACCTACTTTTCCGATGGGGCACCCCAATTATTCCACCAACGAGGCTCCTCTCCAAAAGCTCTTCATACCAGCAAAGAAATGGATTCTCGTCCCTGTGATGGCGGAGACAGCTGCTAGCTTTCTGCCAAGGTTAACTCACAAAAGCTCTTCAGCCTAGCGACATTGCCCAACATGAAATTGAACCTCTACCAAAGGAAGATCCATAGGCAGGGTAACAAAGATCACAATTTTATCAATAAAAGTCCTGCAATTCTGTTATTTGGACAATAAATGTGCATCGTCCATCAGGTTTGCTTTCCTTATTCCCAATAGTTAAGGATTGAATGGTTTAGGTTACCTTAACATACAGCCTTCTTTTGGAGGAACACTTTATGTGCTGCTTAGAAAGCAGGACTTACAAGAGCTTA
>PVJH01049621.1:0-10225 GCA_004026705.1 Nesogale talazaci | reverse complement strand
CTGGTTCTGTACTGGTGCCTGCCACACTTTCAGAGAGATGTTCTGCTCCTCACGGAGGGAGGCCCGCCTGGCTCTGTCTCGGTCACATGCAGCACCCACTGGACCCACCCTCGGTCCTGCTGACGTGTGTTTTGGTTTTGAACAGCCTCACGAGAACTTTGGGTCTCACAGCACGGGCCCCTTGCCGTCGGCTGGGACACACGCCACCTGCAGATTGGGGCGCTTTCCCCACCTTCTTTGAATAAAGCCCTATGGCCGAGGGCTTGGGGCAGCCTCGGTGAGTTAGAGGCTGTGTGTAGGGCGGTCTGCGCTGGTAGGTCGGATGCTGACGCATTGTGAATGCCTCTGCCCAGCGTCTGGGAGAAGCTCAACGTCTGTAGGTGAGGCATTGGGGTCGGCCTGCACTGGTTTCATGGATGTCTTGGTGCAGGCGCCAGCTGAGTCCATCCGATATGGCTTTTGTAGAAGGAAAATCTGTTTGAAAGCGCTTCATCCACTTTCGCCCTTACTTCCATGGCAGATTCAGATGTGTCGCTGAGGCTGTGGTGCGGGCTTCTGTCAAACAGATCTCCGGCCCTCCATTCGTTGGGGAGACGTCCGTCATTTGCTTGTTTCTTTCTAAAGCTGCTCTAGGGGCCAATGCTCGATACCCAGTGGCTGGTCCTGTTTGTCTTGCTGTGTTTTCGAGGACGTCGGCATCTTCTTGCTGTAAAGCTCTATCCACTTCTGCTTCTTGGGAAGCCTGACCCGCCCTGGGGAAGCGCCGCAATGCACGAGTGGGAGTAAGGCTACAAAATCATAGAAGCCGCCGTGACACACAAGTATCGCAGGGTGGGCTTGCGTTCCCGGTCCCTGGCCTCTTCTCCATCTAGGCCAACAGAAGCACAGCCTCCTTCTGGCTCATCCTCCCCACCTGGACAAAGTCTATGTTCTCTGATGGACGCCACATCAAGACGACCCTTGTGGCATCTTCAGGGGACTCCAATCAGGTTCCTTTAAAATGTTTATTTGGTTTGGAGAAGGAAAATGGAAGCCCCAAAGGGCCAGATCAGGCCTTTAGAGTGGAGGAGGGAAGGTTTCCCAATAAAATTCTCATGGGACCGGCCTTGTGACACTGGGAGGATGAGCTGGTGCATTGTTATGGTGGAGGAAAAATAATTCCTTAGTCTCGATTTCCTGGTCTCTTCCTCACGAATGCAGTTCTCGTTTTCTTAGAAGTTCTACTTAATGCGATGCTGTGATCCCCTGTGCCCTTTGAGAGAATCTGTCAAAATCACCCCCTACTGGCTTTTTCTGACCCCTGCCAGCCACCTCCCCCCGCCCTACCTCTGCACTCCATCACACTGGGCCTCTGAAACACGATGACGAGTATCTGTGACCTCGTACCCCTCAACGAGACAGTCCTTCCTGAGGAGAACTGCTCCCCGGGGTGTGTGTCAGTCCACATGGACCGGAGAAACAAATTCATAGAGACACCCATATGTGCATAAGAAAGAGCTTTATATGCAAGAGCAGTTGAATATTGAGAAAACATCCCAGTTCAGATAAGTCTGATAGTAGCCCACATGTCCAGTACCAATCTATAAAATCCTCTTCAGACTCATGAAACACATGCAATGAAGCCGAGTGCAGGAAGATCGCAGGCCAGAGGGTGGGAAGTCTTGTGGAGCCAGTGGTGGTGTAAGCATCTCAGCTCTGGCAGAGGTCTCCACGAGGCTTCTCTGGCTCCATCAGTCTCTCTCCATGTGTCTTTGCCACAGGGATGTCTCCCAGGGAGTCAATAGCGAGTCTCCCAGGGAGTGAGCAGAGAGTGTGTTCATGTCTCCTGCCACCAAGGAGGAAATCCAGCAGTTCCCAGAATCCTCAGGAGAAGGCCAGGTCCACAGAGAGACCTCATTGGCTATGACCTGATTGACAGGCTAGACTCCACCCCATACACTCTTAATCCTTAAATTGACACCACAGGGTTTCTGAAGCTGTGCATCTTTATAGGAGCAGAACATGGTATCTTCTCCCTCAGAGTGGCTGTGGGCTTGAACCATTGACCATGTGGTTAACAGCCCAACACTTAACCCGCTGTGCCACCAAGGTTGCTTTCTGTATCACCATTACCCAGCAAATAATAGACCTCCACAAACTATTGTATCCTGTAAGCATGGGTGAATGAATCGGCAATTAAATAAACTCATCGAAGAGAGTGGGTACAGATAAGGATCAATTGGCCAGTCAGGACCATATTCACACCCATTCCAAAGAAGGTAGCCTGACAGAATGTGGGCATTAGAGAACAATGTCCTTGATATCACTCGCACGTACAATGTGGCTGAAGACCCACGAGTGACGGTTGCAGTTTTGCTGACGCTCGCCAACAAGAGTTGGGGGAGTTCATGGACAGAGGTTCGGGCCGGATTCAGAAGAGGATGCAGAGGAGAGGATGCCATCGCTGATGTCAGATGGATCTTGGTTCAACGCCAAGAATACCAAGAAAGGGCTGAGCCCCGGTGGCGTAGTGGTTGTGCGCGGGACTGCGGCCCACTGGGATGGAGGTTCAATTCTGGCTCCCAGGAGCAAAGGCTGGGCCTCCTATTCCCACCACCAGGGCAGTGATGCCTACAAAAAAAAAAAAAAAAGAATACCAAGAAAGGTGTTTCCTTGTGTCTTATTGACTATGCAAAGCCATTTGTCTATATGGACCATAGCAAACTACAGACAGAAGAATGACCATTCCAGAACTGACCATTTTACTCATGTACAACCGGACATGGACCAAGGGGCAGTGTGTGAACAGAACAAGAGGGTCTTGCGTGGTTTGAAATCAGGACAGATGTGTGTCAGGGCTGTAGCTTCTCGTCCCATTTATCCAATCAGTATGCTGAGGAAATAATCTCAGCCCTTCAGAGAAGCTGACCTGTATGAAGAGGAATGTGGCATCCAGATTGGAGGGAGGCTCATTAACATCCTGCAGTATGTAGATGTCACGGCCTTGCTCCCGAAAGTGAGGAGGACTCAAAGTCCTTGCTGATGAAGTTCAAGGATGGCAGCCTTCAAGGTGGATTGCCGCGCAGTGTGAAGCACCCAGACACCCTCACACCTGGGTCAGGAGGGAGCATGGACGCTGTGAAGGTTGTCCTCTTGCTGGAACCACAGTCGGTGCTCATGGAAGCCGCAGTCAAGCGGCCCAGCAACGTGGGGCACTGGGCAGACATTCATCTGGAGGGTTCTGTCCCTCATGTGGTTGCAGTGGCTGGCAAACTTCAACCGGCAGGTCCTGGCAGGTCAGACACCAGCTCACAAGAACCAGGGGTCAGATGAAGCCAAGCTGGATATAGGTTCTAGAATAAGAGACTAAAACCTTCCTATCTATTGTATGCATAGGGGCAGGGCCATGAACCACACCTTCTAGTAAGATACTAGAAGTATCTCCCTAACAGTGCCTCCCTAACAGATGGATAATGCACACACTATACTCATCATTAGGGAATCTCTTTGGGAAGTAACAGGTTACAGCTGAGGCTCAGGAATGCTCTGGATTAAGTTTTTGTTTTGTTTTGTTTAGTTTAGAAAGACAGACTCTTCTAAGCCAATCCTGTAGGCTCTAGACCCCAGAACCCTCAGCCTGGCTCATCCCCCATTCACAAAACTCTATTTTTAAATTTTTTACTATTTAACTTTTTTTACAGAACTTTTTTGGCTGTTCCGGTGAGCACCCAAAGGCCCTTTCTTGCTCCATAGACTGGGAAACCCACCGCTCTCTGAGCCAGTCTCCTGGCTGTCTGCTGCTGTGGTTTCCTTCCAGAACTTGTATCTCGTTGGCATCTTACACGGTATACAAAATCATACAGTAAACAGCACACGGATGGATGGATGGATGGATTGTGACAAGAGTTGGGTGAGCCCCCCATAAAATTATTTCAAAAAGAAAAAAACAAAAAATGCGGTTTCTTTTAACAGTCTGCCTCATTCTCTATTCTTTTTATTTGGGAATCAAATCACTGATTCATCTGAACCGGCGTTGGTATTCTGGATTCTCAATATCAGAAGCTTCACAGCTTCTGTCTGGTTTGGGATAAACTCTCCTAATGCATTTGGTCTGACAAGTTAAGAATGATGTTAATTATAATAGGCCTTTTAAGCCAGGTCTCCGGGAGATCGCTGTGGCTGCAGAACCCGCACACCTCGTTCTTAAATATACAGTAGACAAGCAGGTGGTAAGGCACAAGGAGCAGGAAAGCTAGATTTCCAGGGAAGCTTTGAAACACATTTATGGCCCATTGGAGCACATTGGAATCATTGGATTGCAGTTTGCGGAAAACCTAGGCTGAGACAACAGTATTCAGAAACCCGGGATAGTCTTCATTGAAGGGGTCTTTACAGAAGAATGGGCCTCCCGTTCTCTGTCGGGCCGTGCAGCCTTGTGATGCTGGTGGTGAGTTCAGTCAACAAGTCCGTCCACCTTGACCGTGGTGGGAGTCGTGAGCCTGATGGTAAAGGCCTTACTAACCTGGCATAAGTTCAGGGGCATGAGCCCCTTCACGAGGACACGGTCGCGGGGTGGAATGGGTGCACAGGGAGGCGGCTTGCTTGAGGCTGGGGTCCTGCCTTCCTCAAGAATTGGTGGAGTCGGTGCTGGACAATCTGTGAGGTTTGAGGGACTTGAGAAAATTAAGAATCCGAATCTTTGCCTTTCAGGAGTCCTTGGAATAGTGAAAGGGTCGGATTAACATCATACCCTTAAACAGTGTGTTAGTGCATACCCTCTTCAAAACAAAGACAACAGTTCTCACAAAATAAGACTAAAATACAGAGTTTGAGAGGGACCAGCCTTATTCAAACACAATATTTTATAAGTGAACAAAGCAAAAATATTTTGTATTTTCATCTATAAAAGCTTGTAAGCCTTCCCCCCAACTTTGGGCATCCAATTTCTATACTGCCTACTCTCTTAAGCTAGTGCTTTGAGGAGACAAGCAAGTTCTTTGATGTAAAGAATTTTCATTCCAATTGGAACCTCGAGAGTCTGCATCCATAAGCCAAGTTAAATTAGAATGGATTATCCATAAAGTCAGCGGCGGTATGCACCAGTTCACAGGCTCAAAGGGCTTCTTTTCATTTGGTCTGGTTTGGGTTAACTCAATGTGGGCTGTTTCACTTGACTCCACCAGCATGCGTGCCCAGCGGTCAAAGCCTTGGCTTTGTCCAGTCACAATTTATTTTTAAAGAACTTTAGCCCCCCCTGGGCTTGGCCATGAGCTTCAGCCAACCCGCTCTCATCTCCTTCTTCAGTTCCTGTGAACCAGGTTCTCGGGTGTTAGTGACCAGACTGAACTGTCTTCTTATTGCTCCATTTCTTTCCATTTCCACACGAGTGGACCCAGCTGGTTATCTAGCGAGCCTGTTAGGCTGCTCACAGGCTGCTTTTTTTTTTTGAAGGGGAAAAAAAAAACTTTATTACTGATTCCATTTTTATTCTTATACCCAGGAAGAAAGCCTCACGTAATGCTTCATTAATGTCTGGAAGTTATTTTGGTGAGTGTCCTTCTTAGGGGACTCTTAAAGGATTTTATGGACAGGGTTCTCAATCTACAGATATGAATAAATGTTTAAATGAAAGTGAATGCAGTGAGGAAGGCCCAACACTGGGAGCGATTCGACTATGGAATTGCATTTTCTATCCAGCAACACTGAGTTACTCTTCAGGTCTCTGTTGGTATGGGGAGACACGGAAGGCTGTTGTCTTAAAAGCACAGAGCTCATTCTCCAAGATGGTACAGGGTGTTCTCTTTCTACCTTTTCCTCACAGAGAGCAAGTGCACGCCTCCCATCTGTCGCAGGTCCCTGGAATGTGGTAGGGTTGAATGTCACCAAGAAGAGGAACAGGTTAGTCAGATGAATGACACAAACTCCCAGCCATCTGGCCAATCTAAAAATGTCCATGCTTACTACCGTATCTGTTCTTCAAATTTAGAAAAGTGTTTAGTTTATGAACACAAACCTAATAACTCTTCAACTCTGAGCAGTGCAACCAACATGGCCAATCCCTGATTACGTAGCAGAGAAGGCAAAACTGGGTTGTTGCCTCCAGTCAGGATTATTTTCTCGATCATTCTTTCTGCTCTCCGGAGGTCACCTACACCCCGCTATGGTCCATGTGGAGAGGGAGACAGATAGGAGGCAGCCTGGGTGGAGACAGGCTGGTATGAAGCAGGCCTCTGTGAGGCAGGCTTGAGGTGGGCAGGGGGCGTTTCGCACAGGCTGCTTTTTAATGTTTAGTCCTAAAGAGTGGTTTCTTCATGGCTTTAAAAAGTATTTTTCTTCTTTAGGTGCCAACCACTAGTTTAAAAGAAAACCAAAAGTGTCCCTCCCGCCCCCCTTTTTTCCTGCTAACAGTAATTTTCACCCAGTCTGTAAATATTCGGAGCAGGCAAAGCGCTGGGTGGGCTGGCCTTTTTAGAGTCTTCTTCACAGGCTCAGCTTTGACCCATGTTGAAGATTCAAATTGATGGCTGAAAGCCAGTAGGCTTACAAACTTCCTATTCTTTTACTGTTCAGTGACAATCAATGATAATGTTTATCATTTGCTATATTAATAATAGTTAAGATAGAACTGTATAGACCAAGTAAAGCCAGATTTAAAACTCAATTGTTAAAACAAATTTAACTTTAATTTATTTCATTTTAACTTTTACTACAGCACTTTTAATGACACGAAATATGGCCTCAGTCTGTTGACTGACTTAAACCAGCGCAGGACCCTCTATCATCAGCTACTTTGATTAAGCAGCACGGTTTCTTCCAGCAATGTTTAGTGGGCCTTTTTGTCCCCTTAGTTTAGACTTACATTTATTACATTTATCTATTTAGCTAACTTAGACATGATTAAACAAACATAACTCTTACAAATTAAAACTTTAACTTTTAAAAAAGTTTTCCTTTTTCAAAAAATTAAATACCTTTATTGGGGACTTTTACATCTCTCTCTTTTTAAAAATCATTTTATTGGGTATCTATAACTCTTATTATGATCAGTACATATATCTATTATAAGCAGACTACATTTATACATTTGTTGTCATCATCATTCTTGAAACATCCTCCTTCTGCTTTGGCCCTTGGTATCAGCTCCTCATATATTTCCTCTCTCCCTTACCCCCCCCTCACGAAAGCTTAATAATTTACAAATTATCATTACTTTATCATCACATTGTCTGATGTGTCCCTTCACCCACTCCCCTGTTGTCCGTACCCCAGGGAGGAAGTTCTATGTAGATCCCTGCAGTTGGTTCCCCCTTTCTACTCCACCTTCCCTCCACCCTCCTGGTATCACCACTCCCACCCGTGGTCCTGAAGGGATCATGTGTCCTGAATTTCCCATGTTTCCGGCTCCAGTGTATCTCCTCTGGTCTAGCCAGATTTGTAAGGTAGACTGGGATCATGATAGTGGGGGGTGGGGGTGGGGAGGAAACTTTTAAGAACTAGAGAAAAGTTGCATATTTCATTGTTACTACACGGTACCTTGACTGGCTCATCTCCTCCCTGTGAGCTGTCTGTAAGAGGATGTCGCTTCACCTACTGATGGGCTTTGGGTCCCTAATCTGTACTTCCCCACATTTATAATGATATAATTTTTAGTTCTTTGATGTCTGACACCGGATCCCTTTGACACCTCGTGGTCACACAGGCTGGTGTGCTTCTTCCTTGTGGGCTTTGTTGCTTCTGAGCTAGGTGGACACTTGTTTACTTTCAAGTTTTTACAACCCCAGACACTACATCTTTTGATTGCCGGGCACCATCAGCTTTCTTCACCGCACCTGCTTATGTGCACATTTGTCTTCAGTGACCATGTTGGGAAGGTGAGCATCGTGGAATGCCAATTTAATAGAACAAAGTGTTCTTGCATTGAGAAAGTACTTGAGTGGAGGTCCAATGTCCATCTGCTGTCCTAATACTAACCCTATGAGTGTACGCATTTCCCCATCATCATATATAAATATATTTACCTATGAACATGCCTGTATTTAGACCTCTATAAATGTCCTTTACTCCCCAGTTTTTTTCTCTATTTCCTTTTACTTTCTTCTTGTCCCACTATCATGCTCAGCCTTCATTTGGGTTTCAGTAATTTCTGTTACATCACTCTTGATCAATCCCTCTCAGGCCTCTCCCATCCACCTTGTCACTGGTTTTGAATCACTCGCCGTTCCCTTGTCCCTGGGTTGGTCAACACCACCTCCTTTCCCCCTCCTCCCCAACTCCCACATCCCCTACCAACCATCAGTCCCATTGTTTTCTCCTCCAGACTGTTTATCCAGCCTATCTTATCTAGATATTATCTCTTGCAGAGATCACAATATGTACCCCAAAAAACCAAGGCATCGTAAGATGAAGGGAGACTTTTACATCTCTTATCACAACCCATACATTCATCCAGGTGTCAAGCACATTTGCACATATGCTGCCATCATCATTTTATTTCTACTTGAGCTCTTCATATTAGCTCATGTTCCCCCTCCCCCCGCCTGCCCTCCCTCATGAACCTTTGATAAGTTATAGATTATTATTTTAATATCTGGTCCTCTGTTACCTTCATTTTTCTGTTGTTCATCCCTCTGGGAGGGTTTTTTTTTTGGGGAGGGGGTTTTATGTTGATCAAAACTTTTTTATGTTCTTTCTAGAACACAGTTTCGTAAACAGTGTGGCTTTATCTGACCTCTGACTGTGTAGCTGCAAGCAATTTTTATAAGTCTCGCTGTGCAGAAACAAAATAAAAAGATTCGGTATAGCTCCAAATAGCATTGTTTACATAATTACAAATAGTTGCATTTATACCTTCAGGACAATTTTAATGAGGACTCCAATTAACAATGGTAACAAAAATTACTAACAATATAGACATTTTAATGTGGCCTTTGACAGCATAATTAATGCCACTCGTTTTATACAATTTCCAAACTTTACAAAATTAATTTTTTTTCTTTGCCAAGCTGTGCAGTATTATTCTTATACTTAGCTAAAGTTACTCCGGCTAAGGAGAAAAATCTATAATTAGTCTGATTAACAGATAACCAAGACATTTACACTTGCATTTTAGCTGTAAGACAACCTTTTGTAGATTTCACACACAATAATATGTGTTATCTCTTAAGTAAAGTTCAAGGCACGTGCTTTTTTTGTTGAGAAAGTGACTTTTCCCCATCTTCCCATGGTCCTGGCGTTCATTGCCCGTCATTGGTGGAAGCCACCAGTCCTGGCAAATGCTACTGAAAGCCCAGTAAGCGGCATCTGCACTTACCATAGACGAAGTAACAATCACCGCCAGCTTGGCCAGAAATATGCATTCAGGAGTCTTAGGACACGTAATTTGGTCTCTGATTGAGGCTGTCCTTGTAGGAATCTCTGGGGACAACGTGTTTAATGTAGACACCTCAAAGGGAAATTTATGCTTTAAAAAAAAATCTCCTGAAATACAAACACAACGTTTCCCTTGATTGAGCAAAGGCTTTCATGTTTACTTGTTATTATTTTTAATGCTTTTCTTCTTTCTCAGTGTGCGTTGGTTCCTTCCTCAGGGTCACCTGTTTGGAATCTGAACTCCGTCTGGTTTTGCAGGTTTCTGAGGGGTCTGGCCTGCTTCTTTTAAAGCCATGACTACAGTTCAGGCTGCATCCCTTTCGCTCGTTTCTGCAGGCATTATCAACCCTCTGAGCAATTTCCATTAATTTTGACAAAAAATTAAACTACGTTCTATTTCCTTTCACGTCTCGCCCCTGCTGAAGCTCAACACAGCAAGTATGACTGTGATTCTTTGACGTGAAAAGCACAACCACGATTTGCTGGCGGTCATGTTCAGTGGGGCGGTACTTTTAAAACAGCAAACCAGGGGCTGAGCCCCAGTGGCGTAGTGGTTGTGCGCCGGACTGCGGCTCATTGGGATGGAGGTTCAATTCCAGCAGCGGGGCTGGGCCTCCTACTCCCACCACGGGAGAGCAGGGATGCCCAAAAAACAAAAACAAACAAACGACAAGAAAAGAGAACAATAAAACAGCAAACCAGGGACTTGACCAGCGTTCTGCGGAGGAGCCGGGAGGGGCGTCTGCTCTCTGCAGGTGAGCGCAGGCCGGCAGCCTCAGCGGCTGCTCTTTGCTATCCACGGATGAGAGAAGGGGTGTGTGTGTGTGTGGGAGGGGGGGGGTGGCTGTGGCCTGCAGAGGATGGGGACAGAGCCCAC
>PVJH01049620.1:0-10201 GCA_004026705.1 Nesogale talazaci | reverse complement strand
CCGCAGACCGCCTGTTTCTCTGAGTCACTAGGCTCACTTGGCAGAAGGAGTGTCTCCAGGTGGGACGCCAAGGGCCACGCAGAGGGTGGGAGGCAGGGCGATCATCAGAGCTGGGACAGAGAAGCCGTAACCACTTTCTGCGGGAAGTTTGCAGCGTGGACTGGCCAGGATGAGAGGAAGGCCGGTACAGTCCTGGCCAGACCCTGGTTTCTGTGAACCCTGGATACAGTAAGGATATTAACCCTCTGTTAGCCACTTGGGGGCATTTCTCCTATGATTTCCCTGCCTGACTTTTCTACCAATTAGTGGTTTTTAATTTCTAGAAATGAAAAATAATTGTTCTCCATCTGTTAATCTTTTCTTTTAGAATTCAGTGCTTTCATACTTATGACATTCTTCCCATGCAGAGACCAGGTAACTAGCTGCATGTGCTTGAAAGATATTATTTTTTGATGCCAGCAAATCAAGGCAAAGGCATTGACAGTATGTAAAAGTAGTGTGAGTCTAATACGAAATCTAATAGAAGAGGGCGCCGAAGGCAATGCTCCTGTCAGCTGTATCCCTCTTTGAAAAAGCTGGGGCTGCTCTGAAGGGAGCCGGAGGAAGGCTTTTTCTGACCCTGTCTGCCCGCACTGTGAGCTCTCTAAGGTGACCCTCAGAGACTGCAAAGACGCACCCCTCTGAAGGAGAGCTGTCTCTGGAGGTGCTTACCCCTTCCTTTCTGTCGAGGCGATGATCCTAGTATTTCAAGCACCCATAGCTGTCAGGTGCCAAGAAATAATCTCCCTGGTTTTAAAAAGAGGATTACAAAATGGAAAAATTAAGATTCAATTAATTACTGACCTTCCTGGCATTGGTAAATTGGTCTGCTTTAAGATGTGTTTGAGAGTGTTCGCTTCCTGCTGAACTCTCTTACCTATCAGGGAGGCTAATTGAATTTTGTTTGGATTTCTTTTGGGGTTCTAGAATGTGAAGAATGGTCAATTTATTGTTTAGTGATACTAATATCTTTCTCTGGTTTTTAAATGAAAATCAGTCATAGGGTACATAAGAAACGAGTCACCTCACAAAGTCCTATAGTTTTATCAGTCTGGCATGGTTTTATTTCAGAAAAGTTTATAAGGTGAGGAGCAACGTCTTTTAAAATTAATCGGAGTGTCTTTTCTACATACAATAGGCTAATTACTTTTCTTAGTAACCATTGTCTTGGTAGTTAAATATCAACAAGAATATGGTATTACATTAGGAATAAAGCAAGGAAAATAACTTTCTATTGAGAAAGATAATTTTATTTACAATTGGCCATATTTTTCATATAAATTATTTATAAAGCAATGTGAGCTATTATAGATGTTTAGCCAACAAATATTTATTGAGGACATGTGATATACCAAACTTAATTCTAGAATGTTTTGTTTTAGTTGCATGTTTACATTTTATGTGCAAATATTTGCTTATAATTCAATGTTCTTAACATGCACTAATAGCTATTTCGGAAAGCTGGGCTCTTGGACTCATACATATTCATTCAGGGAATTTTACCCCTCAAAAAAAGCGCCTTACTTTTTTTTTAATAAATCATTTTATTGGAGGCTAGTACAACTCTTATCACAATCCTTACATCGATGCATTGTCTCAAACACATTTGTATATTTGTTGACATCCTCATTCTCAAAACATTTGCTTTCTACTTGAGCCCTTGGTATCAGGTCCTCATTTTCCCCTCCTTCCCACTTCCCTCCCTCACGAACCCTTGATAATTTATAAATTATTATTATTTTGTCATGTCTTACACTGTCTGATGTCTCCCTTCACCCACTTTTCTCTTGTCCATCCCCCAGAGAGGGGGTAGATCCTTGTGATCCATTTCCCCTTTCTACCCTACCTTCCCCTTCCCCTCTTGGTATTGTTGTGGATTCCCTGTGTTTCCAGTGCCTATCTGTACCAGTGGGCATCCTCTGGTCTAGACGGATTTGGTCTAGGATCATGATTGGGGGGGGGCATTAAAGGATGAGAGGGAAGTTGTATGTTTCATTGTTGCTATACTGCACCCTGTCTTGTCTCCTCCCTGTCACTCTTCGGTAAGGGGATGTCCAGTTGCCTACAGGTGGGCTTTGAGCCCCTACTTTTCACTCCCCCTCATTCACAGTGATAGGATTTCTTGTTCTTTGATGCTTGATACCTGATCCCACTGACACCTCGTGATCACACAGACTGGTGTGTTTCTTCTGTGTGGGCTTTGTTGCTTCTCAGCTAGATGGCCACTTGTTTATCATCCAAGTCCTTAAGACCCCAGATGCTTTATCTTTTGATAGCCAGGCACCATCGGCTTTCTTTACATTTGCTTATGCCGTCCTCTCTGTGCCTTAGCAGCTCCATGCAGGGATGTCATCCTTAGGGTTTTGTGTGCTGATATGGGGTCTAGAAGCAAACTCTCTCATCTTCTTTCTGGGTTTGCTTCCATGTAGGTGTGGCAGGCTGGTCCCGTTCTCCAACCTGTAGGTTTAGTGTTGTCCTTTGTAGCACATACTTCTAGGGAGGGAGTCAGTTTGGCTCTGATTGGAGCTGGGTTTGTAGCCCACTCTGTGCATACATTGCTCCATGTGCTTATGTTGTCCTCAAGGTTTGGTGCATTGTGGTGGGGTCACAAGGATCTACATATAGCCCCCTCTCTGGGGGATGGACAACAGACCCTCCTAATTCTGTGGAGATATAAACAATACTCCCCCCCTGGGTGGGTTAGTGCCCTACTCCCCAGTGCTATTGCCTCCCCTTCTATTCCTCCCCCCACCATTTCTCTCCCACCCCCTTCCCCCTTTACCCTTCTTTATGGTGGAATGACATGTACATCCTTGGGTTTGGCTGTCCCCCACTTGACTGCCTGTATCTCAACCCATGCAGTATGAGTGGTTTTTCTTCTATACTTACTGTGCTGATTATACTTACTGCAGTGAACGGGTGTTGTAACTTGACCTTTTGTGATTGGCTAACTTTGTTTAGCATAAATTTCCTCCAACTCTTCCTAGGAGATGATGTGCTTCATGTGATCATCAGTGCTTTTTAGTGATGCAAAGTTCTCCCTTCTGTTATATGTCAGAGTTTTCCAATCCACTCATCTATTGATGGAAATTGAGGTTGTTTCCAATTCTTTGTGATTGTGAATGGTGCCACAATAAACATTGGGGTGCAGATGACTGTTGATGGTCTATATCTTAGCTCTGCGGGTATGTAGCCACTAGAGGGATAGCTGGATCATAAGGTAGCTCAAGTTCCATTTGCTTTAAATAGCCCTAGCTCATTTTCCAAAGTGACTGTTTCTCTCTACATGACCACCAGCAGGGGAGGAGAGTTCCTGTCTCACACACCCCCTCCAACGTTTTTGCTTTCTGATTTTCTGATATGGGCTATCCTCAAGGGTGTTAGTTGGTGTTGCATGGTTGTTATAATTTTCATTTCTTTTTTTTTTTGTTTTTTTTGGGGGGGGCATCACTTCCCTCTGGTGGGAGTGGGAGGCCTAGCTTTGCTCCTGGAGAGCTGCTGCTGGATTTGAAGTGCCAGCCAGTGGGCCGCAGTCCCACACTCAACCACTACGCCACCAGGGCTCAGCCCATAATTTTCATTTCTATGATAGGTAATGATCGGGAGCATTTTCTCATATGTTTATTGGTCATTTGGGTCTCCTCACTAGTGAAACTTCTGTTCATGTCTTTTGCCCACTTCTTCAGGGGGTTAACTGTTTTTTTTCTTTTCACGGGCAAGGGAGGATATTGTAGATTTTAGTAATAAGCCCTTTGTCTGTTGTGTCATTGCTAAAAATCCTCTCCCAGTTTGTGAGTTCTCTTGTTACTCTCTTGACGCACACAGAGAGCAGCAAATGTTGGAGGGGATGTGTGAGATAGGAACTTTCTTCCGCTGCTGGTGGTCATGTAGATAAGTCCAGTCACCCAGGGGTGACCAAAGTTAGCCATCATCATGAATCTAGGATCTGTCCTTCTTGTCACATGTATATCCCTAGTCCCTCCCCTTCTTGTCACATGTATATCCCTAGTCCCTCCCCTTCTTGTCACATGTATATCCCTAGTCCCTCCCCTTCTTGTCACATGTATATCCCTAGTCCCTCCCCTTCCTATTATGTGTACACCCCTAGCTCATGCCCATTCCTGTTATGCCTCCTTTACATCCCTTTCCTGTGATATGTATGCTTACTTTATAGCCCCTCCTGTGACGTACATATGTGGTCACTTGTAACCATGCCTCCTAAGTAGATGTCTGCTTTGGTTAGCAGTGAAGGAGCTCTCTCCGGCTCCCTCTCCACTTGGACCACCCAGTGGGGCCGAGGTAAGCTTGCTACCATGAAATGTGTCTGATGCTATTATTTCAGTCTCTCTTCTATCTCTCCTAGTTTCTGTGGTTTCACTGTAATCTTTACTTATTATCGCTGGACCTGTGATGATGTGTTAGGGGCTGGCTCCCTGACATCCTCTTGCTGAGAGACTTCCGACATCAGCAATGACAAGCTCGTACGCTGCATCTTCTCCTGAACCCTTGCATTGCTGGCAGCTCTCTGTCCATGTACTATTTCAACTCTTGTTGACTTATCTTCAACAAATTTTTCCTTGCATTTGATATTAGTGATATTGTTTAATAATTTTTTTTGGGGGGGGCATCACTGCTCTCCGGTGGTGGGAGTAGGAGGCCCAGCCCCACTGCTGGAATTGAACCTCCGTCCCAGTGGGCCGCAGTCCCGCGCACAACCACTACGCCACCGGGGCTCAGCCCCATGAAATCCTTTTATTGGGGGCTCGTACAACTCTTATAATCCACACATCCATCCAATGCGTCAAGCACTTTTGTACATTTGTTTTCCTCATCCTGCTCAAAACACTTGCTTTCTTTTTTGTTTGTTTGTTTTTGTGGGGGGCATCACTGCTCTCCAGTGGTGGGAGTAGGAGGCCCAGCCCCACTGCTGGAAGTGAACCTCCATCCCAGTGGGTCGCAGTCCTGCACATAACCGCTATGCCACCGGGGCTCAGCCCTATTGTTTAATCATTTATACTTTCTCATGGGTCCTCTTATTTTTTTTTTAGGATAGGCACAGATGTGAATCTCTTCTTGTCTCCAAATTTCTTGGCATAGATTAGTGAGTGCTTCCATCTATTTTTTGAAATATTTCAATTGGTGTTTAATTAATTCCTGAAATCTTGTGGTTTATTTAGGCCATTTTTTTGCTTGTTTACACAACCTGCCAATTGAAAAGCGATGATAAAGGAGATTATGTAACTGTCAGAGTCACTTTGGAAAACAGTCTGGCAAAAGATCCTCCCCTGATTAAACTTTGAGTTACCATATGATCACTATTTCCTAAAGTTGAAACTGCCCCCAGAAGGTTCTGGAATGTGCCAATGGGCTGAAAAGGCAGATAGCTACACTTTTCCTGGATTGTGGGATATAGTACAAACATTTGTAATTGCTAATGAGTTGCTGAGTCCTTTTTTTTTTTTTTTTTCCAGGAGAAGAAGCATTAGGCCAAAGAAGTTTGGGAACCTAGGATTTCACTCCTAGGTATCATACACACCCAAGGTCATTAAAACACACTCTCCCCAAAACTGCCCCCCCCACCCCCGTGTTTTCAGCACCTTTATTCATTAGAACAAAAAGGTGGAGAAAGCTTAAGTGTCTATAAACAGATCTGTAAAATGTATATATTCAATGATGGGATATTATTGCTTTAGTTAGTTACAGCGACCCCATGTGTGCAACATAAACTACATCATAGGGTTTTCAGCGTGACCTTTTAGAAACAAATCCCCAGACTTGTCTCCCAATGTGCATCTGGGTTTGAACTGCTAACCTTGCTCAGTTTACAGAGTACCTGCTGCTCTGACCTGAGATCATTTGGGAAGACATAAACACAATTACAGTTAAGATTCACCCTCTGTCTTGGGGCTATTCTTATTTTAGTCCCAGCTTTAAGAAAATCGACTTTCTTCTTTAGCAGCCCCCCCACCAACACCCGATATTTTGGGTGTTTGCATTGTTGACTCTATTCATATAGCGTCTTTATCACTTTAGTAGCTTGGTTGCTTCCCTTTCTGCTTTGAGGTTATGACCCTTTAACTTACGGAGGGTTCCCTCATGGCTAGGTACTTTCTCTGCAAGGGTCTGTCTCCTGTAGGCCTGAGTCAGTAACAGGAAAGGCCGACCAGATTGGCTGACACCTAGTGGAGAAAGAGCCATTAGAGCAGGGCCAAGTATGTGAGGGAAGGTCCCTGAACCAGATGTGTCTTCTGGAGCTTCTGATGTTGGTATAGTCAGTCTCTCTTCCCACCTCCCAAAGTCACTCACTCGTAGGCTTGGCTTCCAGGCTGTGTCCCCTACGTCTCTCTTGCCCCCTTTTCTTTACGCAAGGCACCCAAGATGTTAAGGGTTGGTTAAACCGCTCCAGCAGCTATTTTTTACTTACCCAGTCATTTGTCACTTCAAGAGACAGCCTAAGCCAGCCCTTCATGCAGGGAAAGATGTGCCTGAAGTTCTAAAGGCCACTTATGTGGGACCTTGCACTTGGATCCTCCCTGCACAAGGAATCGCTGGCCTTGCAGAGGAGGCTGGTTAGGCGGTGGGAAGGCATGAGAGCCGCTTTCAGACATTTGAAGGATTGTGGAGTCCAGTAGACATGGGTTCGTAGTCTTAAGTTAGGGTCCTGCTACTTATTAGCTTTAAAAAAAAAAAAATCTGAATTCCTCCCAGTCTGAAATAATTCTTTGTTCCATAAATATAGCAGGCAGTGATACTACTGATTAGATTTGGACTCTTAAGACAGATTGAGTGGTAGTATTTTAGCTTTTGAGCACAACCACCAGTGAATTGAAATTATAATAGCTGTATTTATTATATTCAGCTTTGAGTGAGTTATTAAGAAGCCATTCCCCAGTCTTATATTATCTGTTTTATGGATTAATTTTTTTCAATAGGATGTTCCTTCATTGTATCAAATGTTCACACCTAGAAGCTTCACATATCTGATTGCTGCAATCTCTAGGGAAACTCAGCAGCATTAATTACATTTAATGTTTTGATTTAGTTTGATTCTAGAGATGAGATTAAAAGTAATTTGTTTTAAAGGATGCGAATACTAACATAACTAAGTATATTGCAAATTTAGAAAGTTTGGTCAAATTACATTAGCATTACCATAGTCTCAAGTCATTGTGGTTGTGGATTAGCATAGAGGGTGGTTAACTTCTTTCAGCAGAATAATGTGTTGACTGTTTTTCACTCCCCCCCTCCCCCCCCATCCTTCTCATACTATTTTTAGATAACACTGATTGATATTTTCTATTTGTGTGTCCTCTTCCCTGTTTGTCAAGACCCGATGTAGAGGAAGCAGAGTGTTCTTGGGTTTGGCCCTTTCCCACGTGCCTGCTTCCTAGTGCATATGTAGTGATAAAAATGGGCAGGATATAACTTTGAGTTCTAGATTTTGTATTTCAATAGAGTTAGCAGCAAATCGAATTCCACTCACAGGAGGGTGAAGGGACTGGGATGGCAAAAGGTATTTAAATGGCACAAAAGCCAACTGCAGTCCCTGAGATGTAGAAAAAGATAACAGGCTGTAGGCAATGTGGCCAAGAGGGCACACCTGATTTTCTTCCTACCATGTTTCCCTGAAAAGAAGACCTACCCATCAAATAAGTCCTTGCAGGATTTCTAAGTATTTGCACAATAATAAGCCCTGCCCTGGAGAGTGAGACCTTGTGATGGGTGTGGCTACGCTGCAGTGTCTGCACAACCCATTTCATTGCAGAGCGGTGACAACGCGGGAAGCCCTTCTCATCTGCCCCATTGTGACCTCTCTGCAGATGCTTGCTATTGCAATAAACAAATTACTCAGAGACCATTTGCACATGGAAATTAATGACTGCAAGAAATCAGCGTGGAAACTTTGTAAAGCCTAGGCTGCACGAGGTCGTGATTTGGGCGGAGAATTCATAGGATAAAATCACTGACAGTGTTATCAATGTGCTGAGCAGTTACATGGATCAGAGCTGCTCATTTCACGAATGCTCTGTTGCTCGGCATGAGAGATTGGGGCCAATGGTTCTAAAGGAAATAAGAGTTGCAAGAAATCCAGGATGGAATTCGAGATTTGGAGAGTTATGATGATATTTTAGAAGAAGACGACTTAACTATGTTTGAATAAATTAGATTTCTTTTATTGTACTTAAAAAATATACCCCCCCCCCCATGAAAATTAGTCCTAGGGTGCCTTCTTGAGGAAAAATATATATAAGACCCTGTCTTATTTTGGGGGAAACATGGTATTTGGAGGCTAGAGTGCTGTTGAAGCAGGACTAGGCCTATCTACAGAAAAAGCATAATGTGGCATTACCTGTAGATATTTTTAGTGGGCAAGGATTTGGGCTCATTCTGAGGAGAAACATCTGTCATTCGAGTCCAATGAAATGAGCTTTGCAAGAAAAGCAAATAGTGGGTACCCTTCCCCTGAAAAACTCTAAACATGGTCCATAGCAGCGTCCATCAGAGTTTCTGTGTAAGAGATTCCCATCCCCTGTCAGATGGTCTCAGAGGCTCTTCTCAACTCCTGTATATCAGGACCCCACGATGCAGCTACTTCTCCACACCAAGCTTTGCTTTCATGTTCGTAGTGGAATCCCACAGGCTATATGCTGTGATGGATGAAAAGTGACATGAAAATGTTAATGTTGGTTATTCATAAAGTGGTCATGAACATCGCCCCCCAGCATACATTTTATGTATAGTGAAGGGGCTTAACTGCTAACCCGAAGGTCAGCAGTTTGAACCCACCAAGCCGCCACTTTGAGGGAGAAAGATGAAGTAGTCTACTTGTGTCACGATTTCCACCCTGGGGTACCCTAGGGGGCAGTTCTACTCTGACCTGTAGCGTTGCCGTAAGTCTGAATTGCCCCAGTGGCATGGGCTCTATGGTTTTTTAGTTTCCCTATCATTATAAAATGATGTCAAGCAATATGGTGTTGAGAGCTAATGACCTCATACACAAATGTTTTCTTTTTAATTTTGCACATTTATTTAATGAATTGGTTTAAAAGAATTCCCATTACATCTTCTAAGTAGAGCTAACAAAGAGCCTTTGTTGGAGTAGGATTTAAAAACTGGAGACTTTATTATGAAGTTATTTGAGAAAGATCTATAAATAAAATGGCATGGACATTCAATTAGTGTCTTAGACATTTAAGAATAGGAAGTGGGAGAACTATAGTCATTTTGGAAAATTGTGCTTTCAGATTCACATACTAATTGGACGGTGGAGTGCAGTATTAGTGGTTTTAAATGGCATTGGAATTCATTGCAATTTTGACCTGGGGTAATAGTTGTAGAGGTAAAGTGAAATTCATCTTACTGACGAACTACTAGTTGTATGAAATGATTAAATCTGATTAATAAAGCATTAAGTTCAATCCACTAAGAGTTCAAAAAGATACTTTGATGTTCCATCAAAGAAGATTTAGTGCATTTAGCTTTCAAACAGTTTGCACATTGTGGATCCACAACCTACAGATTAATGTAAATGATCACACAATACATTCATAAAATTGGGGAAGTAACATATCTTCTCTTTGAAATGATCCCATCCTTTAAGGACAGCAAGTTCTTTCTCAGAAGAGACGTTCTTCTGAAGGGATGAGCCTCCATCTAGGTGTTGTGTCTCTTTTCCTAAGACATTGGAGGAATCTCTTTTCTGAAATGTGCCTAAGCTCAGTGTGCTATTAAAGCTCAGAGTACTATTAAAGGTCTGATTTGTGACTGTGAAAAAGAAAATCATCATGCTGGGGGAATTTCATTGGTGAGAAAGATACAAGCTTTACATGACCTTTCACAGGCCAAGGTATATCCACTTATGATATCCACTTATGATTGATTATATCTCTCTTCCACAAAATCCAGTGCAGCTTAACCTCTTGGTGGGGATGCCCTTGGCTTATGGAGGAGCCTGGGAAATCACTGGCTGTCTTGGAGTGTGAGCTCACTCTTTGGAGAGACCAGTCTTCCTCATTTTCTACAGGATAGTCTTCTAACTCCAGTCCAAATGTTCTCCTGTGTAAATAGTGATTTTTTGAATGATGAAATAGTATTTTTCCTAATATTTGGTTGACCAAAACAAATCCTGAACAACTGGATATCAATTTCATATCTGATGACT
>PVJH01049619.1:0-10293 GCA_004026705.1 Nesogale talazaci | reverse complement strand
CAGCAAAGTTTAATGATGCTGCCTCACTTTCAGGAGGTCAGCGAAATGAGAAGGACTCCGAGGAGGAGAAACCCAAAGCTTTTATAGCCCATTTTAGGCGTGGCTCTATGCGATTGGTGCAGAGGCTCTATTGCATCACCAGATATACTCGAGCATGCGCAGTGCTACTTGTTTACCACCTACAGGCTAAGCGTCAGGGTGCGGCCAGGCGCCATTTTGTAATGGCGGGCGCTGGTTTATAGGGATTTGGCCTCCACACTTAAGTAGGGAAGAATAAATCCCTCAGAAAAAAACTCCACAATAGAATTTGGTACATTTAAAAAAAAATCTAAAACTGCCTGCACCTTTTATTCCTTTTTTGGAGATGTCTATTCTCAGTTTTAACTGTAGCTTCCAATTATGGCAGGTTGCCTCATCTTCCATATCTGCCTAAAAAATGACCTCTCTGACTTAGGAAAACAAAAGACAAACACCCCAAATGACGAAAACAAAGCTACAACAACAACCAAGTGAACTCCATTGCCACAGAGTTCATTTTTGTGTAGGTTCCCAAGAGGGTTTCCTATAAAGAGTTTATGGGAATACATAACCTCACCTTTCTCCTGCAGTACAACTTCCAGTTTCCAATAGAATTTTCATTCTTTGTCTGTATACACACCGTTTTTTTATTGTCTTCTGTAGAGCCTCCAGTCACATTTGAATTGCTGTTTGGGTTCCAGCCATCTTTCAATATATCTGATAACGTTTGCTGTTTTGCTCTAATCATTATTACTTAAACATTGCATTGGTCTTGAGGTTTATTTTTGTATTCTTATTTTCCCCAAAGTTTTATAATTTTAAGGCATAGTGCATGCTAAATGGATTATTTAATGGGCCTCTTTTAGCTATAGTCTATGTAACTCCCACCAAAACAACCTTTTTCCTGCTGAGTCTAGGCTAGGGAAGGAAGGCATAGAACAGATAGGATTGAGTTGTGTTTATTTACAGGAATCCTTGTGATTCTCAACCTGCTGCATTTAAAATGAGGCCTCTCAGAAACTGGATGGGCGATTTTCATGCCAGAAAAAAACCAGGGTGATCCCTGTGCAGTGGACATCCTTGATCAGATGTGACATTAGATCAGATATAAAATGGGGGATTTCCATACCAAGGAGATCCTGGTGCAGTGAACCTTCTTGATCAAATGTGACAATAGAGGAGAAACAGTGAAGCAGCAGCAGAACCAGGAGTCAGAGCTTGAGACAAAGTAGTGGACTCCCTAGTCCACAGAAGAAATAAAGCTAAATGCCTTCGGGCATGAGTCTGGCTCATGGAGTGAGATACTTCTGGGCACTTAATTGGAGGAATTGAGTACTATAACTTAATGGAGCTGGAGTTGAATGCCTTCAGCTTGAGGCTTGTGAGGTGGGTTGCCTCTGTCCATTTAATTTGGGGAGCTGTGATCATTGATCCACAGAGCCAGTGGAGATTAGTGCCACCGGATTGTGACTTACTTAGGTATGCCCTGCCCTTAGGTCATTTATTAGCAGGCTTGAAAGACTTTTGTAATTTATATTGATTGAACAGCTGTATCCTGAACCTTTCTCACCCGCATTGTAACCTGTTAACTCCTGTTATACTCTTTAATCATGAAGATTGCCTGTGAGTTGTGTGTGGTCACTGCAATGAGTAGAGAACTCAGAAGAAGAAGTAGAGAGGACTGCGGTAGACCTAGAAGAGTTGATAGTCTAATAGGAGACAGAATACCCATAATTTTGCAGAACGTTAGATTTCTCATGAACACATATCTCTTTATGGCAGAAATATTTATAGAAGAAGGGAAGGAGTGAGATGGAAAAAGATCAAGAACTCAGGCAGAGAAATTTGCATCAAAATGGATGGATGTCATTATTTTTTCATGTAGGAGGAGGTGAATAGATGAGGGTAGACATAAATTTAGAGACAGGGAGACCTCTATTGATTTATAGGAGTGAGAAGAGTAGCCTAAGATCTTGATAAAATAGTACATTTCTTTTTTCTTTTTTTTTTTTTGTGGGCATCACTGCCTCTGGCGGTCGTGGGCGCTACCCAGCCACCGCTGGATTTGAACTGCCAAGCCTGCGGGCTGCAGTTCTCCACTCAACCACTTACGCCACCGGGGCTCAGCCCAAAATAGTACATTTCTAAGAAATGTTGTTATGGGGAATGAGAACTAGAAAGAGAAAAGTTAGGATATTTTCAAGTAGCTTTAAAGGCATTAGTCAGTTTGAAAAAATGTAGTTTTCATAATTATTCTGATTTACTTTTCAGTTTTCTTTGTTAACCTTGGAAACTTAAGAATGAAAAGGAAACATTGAATGATTGAGTACTAGGGAGGTAAATGAAACACGTGGATTATGCCTGCAGGGGTCCTCAAGCTTTTTAAACAGGGGGCCAGTTCACTGTCCCTCAGACCACTGGAGGGCAGGACTAGAGTTAAAAACAAAACAAAACAAAACTATGAACAATTTCACTGTGTGACTGGCATGAGTTGGCTGCTAAGCAGGACAGCCAGTGGCAATAAAATCACTTGGGTGGATAAATGTCCTTGGGGGACTACATGTGGCCTATAGAGGCCCTAGTTTGAGGACCCCTGGATTAGGGTGATAAAGTGAGATATTTATATTTATAGCAGACATGCCAGATAAGATATGTCAGGTTGGAAAGAAGGTATGGCCAAAAGGGTATAGTCCACTAAGAAAATGCTTGGCATAAAGGGCTAGTCATGTCAACTAGAACAAACATATTCAGGGTAAATTAAGAGGAAACATAATATAGAATGATGTAGCTTTCAAGTTTGGAGTGTAGAACAGGTGCAAATAATGATGAGAATCAGATTAGTTGATTTTTTTTTTCTCAGAGATAAACTGAATGAATGAATGCTCATTGAATGGGTAATGAGGGAGAGAGAGAGAGAGAGAGAGAGAGAGAGAGAGAAAATTCTGAATAAAATTCTGAATAAAAAGTATTCAAGAAGCTTTTGAGTAGACAACATTTGAATTGGACCCTTCTTTAAAATCTCTCACATTTTTTTTCTGAAAAAAATAATTTGCTTTGAGTTCACTTGGACTCAAATGATAAGTAATTCTTTCTTTGAACCTGATTAACACTCCATTTTCATAAGTCAGTAATGGAGAACTACAATTTCATCTGTTTCGACCACTGAGGTTAAAGAGTGACACAAGAAATCCACAGTCAATGAGTGCTTTCTCTAGGCCAGAAACCAGTACCTTGACTGTCTATTTTGCCATGCTTTATGACTTTATGGATTTGTATGATTTTCAGCTGTGAAGAACTGGAAGACTAAAAGCAACAAAGTATGCCTTAAGAAAAGAAATAACAAAACCTTTTTATTGTTGCCTTATGCTCAAAGTTTCTCTCAATTATAATGTGCCATACATCATACTGAATACATTTACCCAGATGGTCTAATTTAATGTTCATAACACTTCTACATGGTAGGAACTTTTATATGCACCACTGGACAGATGATAAACACAGAGAAGTCACTTGTCCAATGCCACTCATAGCACATGTTTTCGGGGGGTGGGGGGCAGGTTTTAAACCTTGATAGCCTAGCTCTGATCCTTGAACACTTAACCTGGGTACAAAGCTGCTTCCTGCAAACATCGTAAGCTATGTGCTTTTAACCCAAATTCCTACCTGATGGTCCATACTCAGCTTCTTTTTTCCCCAGTACAAAGTCAGGGGTGAAGTGAATGAACTCTCCCTTGTCTCCACAATTCATGTAGTGTTTGGTGTATGGTTCATCTCTACCTGGGACGGCAGGCGGTGCAACTAAAATATCAGCCTGACAAGGTTGAAAAGGATGGTCAATACATCAGAAACAGAAATGACAACATTGAGTCTGAAGCATTTGAAATACTGAAGTGGGGGGACAATTGGAAAATACCAAAAAAATACAAGTGTTTGAGAGAAAATTCTAACTCTTACGTGTTGGTAGTTCTCACGCCTTGGCCTCTTGTAGTGAGGGCTGTCAGTCCAATTCTCAGGAATTAATATAGAAACACTTTTGAAAAAAAATCTTTTTTCTGTCGCTTCAAACAGGTAAGTGGAAGCTTTAGTCATCATGTCCTAGTGTTGAAGGAGAAAAACATGTCAGGAGGACAGACGAGAGCTGTCTCAAGGAACACACGCTCCCCACAGGCATTGCCCATCTTAAGAAGCAATAGAAAAAGCAACCAACTGACAGCAGGATCTTTGCCACATAATTGCCTCTCTGCTACCTGTCAATCCCAAATTGTAGCTTACTATTACACAGTTAAAGGTTTTTTATTCTTCTATAATTTCGTCTCAGAAGGCAAATGATTCTTCTTGATATTATAGGAATTGCTTAATATTTTAAAAGTGCATGGACTTCGGAGTCATCTAGACTTAGCTGGAACTGGATTTGTTATTTCCTGGTTTTTAGATATTAATTGACTTAGGGAACCAGTTTAGTCCCATTTCCTCAATCTTCAATGAACTTGTTGACCCTGTCTTTGAGGTTTTCATAAAGATGGGAAGCTCTATACAGAGACACTAAAATGGTTGATAGAGTTATTGTTTAGAAAAGTCTCAGTGGAAATCAGTGTCCAGTCCTTGAAGCTGAGGAAAGTGACAGTCTATCGGAATGCTCCAAGGTGAGATTTTCAATCACCAAAAGCAATATCACTTTATTCTATATGATATTCTGAAGTCCACTAATTCAATGATGAAGGGGATAAGTAGGCTCTCCATATATTTTCTTATCTGAGGAATGAGTAGATACGTTTGTAAGACTCTATATAGTTAAAGGCATTGAATAATTGAGAGAAACTGTATTGGAATATGCTGCAACCCTTTTATGTTGATCACTCAGTGATATCGAGCTGATGCTGAGTCATGTGACCCTATAGCAGCATTCTCAGTTTGTGTGTCGCGACCCCTTTGGTGGTCCAATGACCCTTTCACAGGGGTCTCTTGATTCATGGCAGTAGAAATTACAGTTACTAAGTAGCAACAAAAATTATTTTATATTGGGGGGGGTCACCACACACAAGGAACTGTATTAAAGGGTCATGACAATAAGAAGGTTGAGAACCATTGTCCTATAGGATCAACTAGAAGTTCTCCTATGGATTTCTGATACTGTAACTGTTTATTGAAGTAGTAAGCCCTCTCTCTCTCTCTCTCTCTCTCTCTTGAAGTGGTGGGAATTTTGAAATTCTGACCTTGAGCATCGCAGCCCAACTGCACTGTGGGCCTCCTACTCTCACTGATTGCATTCCAGTATATAATGCTGTTTCCTTCAGCAAAGACCCTCTTTTTCATGAAGGTTTTTCATGAAGGGAACAGTAAAAATATTCTCCAGGAATTCTAAAGTCTCTACCATATTCATTTGAAGAGAGGCCAAGGTTATTCACTCCTAAGTACTGAATAAGGTCAGCACACAAGTTTCAAAGCCACAGAATAAGTGAGAAGCAGGGTTCAATAAATACAAATCTCCAGCACTGACTGGAAGCTGGGAAAAGGGACACATAATGCTGCCACAGCAGGTTGGCGATGACTTCAGAATTAGCCTTTAGCAGATGAATAAATTTTCATCTGGTCAGAAAGCAGTCCCAGGAGTCAGGCTATGATCTCAAGCTAGTTCACCATTTTTACACAAATGAGTAATTTTAGACATCCTATCAGAACCTGCTATTTAAACCCAGGTCTCTTGATCCTTAAATCTCATTTGTGTTATGAATATATTTAGACAACTTTCAAATCTTAGCTTTGACTGCATCATTTAAAAACCAAATAAGTCTAAACACCAATTTGCCACTGAAAGAGCACAGGGAAATTCTCTGTCTTGTCTTTAGTCTTGTGGTGAGACTGAGTAGGCTCCATTCTAGAACTTCCATATCCAGCAGCTCATCCAGCCCTGTGCTTTTCAAATTCCCAAAGCTTTCAGAATATTCCACAATAATAGTGAGCTATTTGTTTTCTTCTCTACAATTTAAACAAGGTCATATTAAAACCCCAAATCTTTCTTACCTTTATTTGTTGAATTAGTTTATCATCTTCTAGCACAAGAGGGTTTATAGCCACGATAACGTCTTCATAGCCATTGCTAGTCAGTTGAACCAGGGAGGCATTTGATTCTTGAAACATATAGAAGACCACGAGGTAAAGATAGCTTCTGAATAAGCCCATTGTTCCTTTTTTAGTGGCTTGTTCAAGAAGTTTGGTGTTTGCCGTCCCTTTTACAGCCTATGCTCCTAAACAGTATCAGTGTTGGCTGATTGTGGGAATCTCGGTGTATAAAGGTCAACTTTATAAACTGTGGGGACATTTCCCCCCTCCACCCTTGAGTTCAGCACAATCACTGTATGTTGTAAAATCGATTAAAAAGCATAGTATAAGTCAGATATACTTTCTGATTCTGGTTAATTTACTAACTATAGACATATAACTAGTATTTTCTATGGGTAGTAATATATAGGTTGATACATATAAAATAAATAGAAACTAATGCAAGCGGCAGTCTTCCATTTTAGAAAGCACTTCTCAGTTATTTAGATTATTTACTTAAAATGAAATCATGCCAGAGAATGTAAGATCATTAAATGTTAATAACAGCAGGTAAGCAGTGTGGCATTGGGACAAAAAAAGAAATAATTTTGATTAAAATTTAGCAAATTAATGAAGCAGTAATTGGGTCAAGTTGTTAGAATAAATATATAAAATGTCTCCACTTTTGTGTGAAGAATGTGAGGGACATGGTGAATTAGGAACTTGCCAAGATATTTTAGTTAATAAATGGCAGAGTTGGGTGTTGAATTTAATATTATAACTTTTAGAAAGAAGAAAGTCAGGTTAGGAGTGGTGATGATGAATCAGGAATGTTTAGTTCTAAGATGAAAGAAGTTCACCAGAAAGGACTTCCAGAGAACAGCTGTTGACATTGTGGTTACAGCCCACTCCCAGAGCTCCTCACAAAGGGATGATAGACAGTGTTGACTTTAGAACAGGCCACATCACTGAGGTTGAGGCTTTATCAGGGGTGAGATTCAGCCCCTGTGCACCGATTCAGCAGAAATGAGGCCTCATTTTCTGATGAATTCAACAAAGTGGCTATCAAAATGGCACTTGTAATCAGGATTCCCTCTCAGATGGGCAGCTTGGCAACTGTCCAATGTGAAAATCACAAATGTATCTTTCTTATTCTTATTCTTTTTATTTATTTTTCCTTATTCTTTATTAAACATTCATCTGCACAGTAGCCTGTTCTAAGCACCCATAGGAATGCACACCCCCTCCATGATGGTGTTAGGTGCCATCCAATTGGTTCTGAAAGAAACCCTGCCCAGTCCTGCACGGTCCTTACTACTGCTCCCCTGTTGAGCTCATAGCTGCAGCCATGCTGCCAATCCTTCCAGAGGACTTTCCTCTTTTCAGATGCCCTCAACTTTACACAGCACAGGCTCTTTCTCCAGGGACTGGTCTCTCCTGACTTTTAGCACCTCATGGTACTTTCCTTGCTCTTCACTAGAACCACAATTCCAATGTATAGATTCTTCTTCATTATTCCTTAGTCAATGCATGACTTTTGTATTGATATGAAGCTGGAGAATACTATGGCTTGGGTCAGGCCACTGTAGTCCTCAAAGTCATATCCTTGCTTTTCAATACTCTAAGAGGCAGCAGATTCACCTAACACATCTTACCTTTTGAGCTCTTGACTGGCTTCTAGGAGCATTGATTGTCGACCAACGAAAAACTAGACAGCTTCGACCTTTTCTCCACTGATCATGATGTTTCCTATGGGTCCAGCTATGAGGATTTTGATCTTCATTACATGCAGTTGTAGTTCACACTGAAAGCTGTTTGGAAAAGGCTCTCTTTCAAGCACAGGGCTGGTGTGGTTTGGGGAATGAAGGTCGAGGATTATTTACAATAGTTTTTACATAGACACGGGCACAGAAGGAGACCATGCCCCAGGGAGTTGCAATACTACCATTTTGGGGGGTAATTTGAGACAAATATATGTCTTTGATTTTTAATCTATATTTTTTGTTGAATTTTCAGCACTCATCATAAAGAAGAAAATAGAGATACCTTGGCATCATCTTTCCCCATAATTTGTCAGCATCTTAATGATTCTAGGTTGGCTTGTCCAGCCCAAGGACCAACTGCCTATTGCCCAACCTCCTGCAGATATTTGAGGCAGAGCCTGGGGATACCAATCAAAAAGAACTGTGCTGAGTGGGTCTAGATTGACTCTAACTCAGGAAAATGGGATTGCCAATGCCTGTGATGAAGGTTCAAAAGAGATTTGAAAATATTTTAGTCTTTCTTCATTCATTTTAGGGTGTAAAAAAACAAGTATTTTTCACATATTAAACTAATGGTTTCACAGATATGGTTAGATAAGGCTACTTAAAAAAAAACATCGAGTACCTTACTGAATAAGAAAGCAGTAGAATAGGGATGTGTGGACATAATAAAACTTCTGTAGTTGGTCCATGCATGACTGGGATTAGGAAACCTAGACTAGGTGAGCTGCAATTCTTCCCCTGAATCTTTCATCTCCACTCAGTACTTTGGTACTTCCGCCAGGTCAGGGTTCTTCCTGCTGGGCATCAGTACCTACCCTGAAATGTAGCATTGAGAACTGCGTCGAAAACTCATGTTAGCAATCAACAAATAATTACCAGCTGGGGTTTGTTTGGTTAGGAACTCTGGTGGTATAGTGGTTACATGGTGGGCTGCTAACTGCAAGGGCAGTGTTTGAAAACCCACAGCTGGGCTGAGCCCCGGTGGCGTAAGTGGTTGAGTGCGGAACTGCAGCCTGCGGGCTTGGCGGTTCAAATCCAGCAGCGGCTGGGTAGCACCCACGACCACCAGAGGCGGTGATGCCCACAAAAAAAAAATTAAAAAAAAAAAGAAAGCCCACAGCTGCTCTGAGAGAGAAGGACAAGGCTGTCTACATCTGTTAAGCGCCACAGTCTCAGAAATCCACGGGGGAAATGCTGCTCTGTCCTATAGGGCGGCTGGGGGGTGGTATCAGCTCAATTACAGTGATTTTGGCTTGGTTTGGGTATTTAGTTAAGTAAATCTCCTTTCTCTGTTTTAAGTCATACTATATACTATAATGTTATTTTTCTTTGTAAGCATCTATGGTTTAATTAAGCATTAGATAAGCGTTAGACTGCCAACTGCAAGAACAGCAGTTCAAAACCATCCGTGGTTCCCAGGGTGAAAGATGAGGCTATCTGCTTTCTTAAAGATTTGCAACTTCTAAGTCTTACATGTGTATCTACGAATCAGAATTGACTCAATAGCAGTGGGTTTTGTTTTGTTTGTTAGACCAAGAATATGTTTGTTTTCTATTTTCCTGTCATGCTTTTACCAGTATATTTTATTCTGTAGTACACATATATTTAAAACAAGGACCATTAGAAGATATACGTTATACTAAATAATTCACATTGAATTAATAAAAAATTATACTTGCTATAATACACATTATCCTGAAATAATGCCTTTTCTTCCTTGCTTTTTATTTCCTTGCTTTACTCACAATGTCTCCTCCTTTAAAACAGAATAATTTGTGTCAAAATTTATCTTCCTTTTGTATTATGACTTTCATGAGGATGAGTATCATGAAACTACCACACACAATTTCTAATAAAGAATTTTGAGCAGAACAAGGCAATGCTTTCCCATACCTGATTTCAAGTCAAAAAGTTCTTTATTACATCCTCAAATTAAGTCAATCAAATCATTAACTGCCATTGAGTCGACTAATAGGGCAGCTTTACAGGGCAGGGTAGAAATGCTCTTGTGAGTTTAGGAGGCTGTAAGTCTTTACTGAAGTAGAAAACCTGCAGAGCGGCTGGTGGTTTCAAATTGCTTACCTTCACATGAGCAGTCTAGTTCCTAACCAGTCTGCCATCAGACCTTCTTAAGTCAATCAAAAGATAAGGTGGAAATATGATTGTGGGTGGTGATGCTGTTTAGTTGGTTCTGATTCACAGAGACTCTATGTACAACAAAACAAAACAAAACAAAACAAAACAAAACAAACACTTCCAGGTCTTTCACTGTTCTCATAGCTGTTGTTAGGTTTGAGCCCATAGTTGTAAGCTTCTGTACCAGTGTACATCCTCTGGTCTGGTTGGATTTCCTCTATTTTCTTTTCCTTCCATTTGTCTCACAATTTGTCTCAGCCTTCATTTGGGTTTCAGTAATTTCTCTTGGCTACATTCCCCTTGATCATTCCCTGTCAGGCCTCTCACCCCCACC
>PVJH01049618.1:0-10215 GCA_004026705.1 Nesogale talazaci | reverse complement strand
TTTTAGGAAGTAAAGTGAAGAAATAAGTAGTGTTTCTTAAGTTACCATCAAGTTAGTTCTGACTCACAGCTCTCCTCTGTACAACGACAGAACAATCTACGACCTGGTCCTGGTCCCGGGCCATTCTCATGTTGAGCTTGAGCTCGTGGTTGCAGTGCCTGGCTCCCTACATCTCCCTGAGAGTCGTCCTGGTGTCCGATGCCCTGCTACTTGACCCAGTAGGATGGAGTCTGCCAGAGACTGCTCTCCTGAAAACATGACCGAAGTAGGTGAGATGAAATCTCCGCATCCTTGCCAAGTCTATTTCAGCAGATTTGCCCAATGAAATAATGTCGTTTGATTTCTTGATTGCTGTTTCATCCTTGACAACTTGAGTCTTCTCTCTGTTTATTATGAAGTTGTGTGTTGGTCCAATTTTGAGGATTTTGGTATTCTTTGCATTGAGATATTATCCATATGAAGGTCTACAGTCTTTGATTTTTTTCAGCCAGTGTTTCAAGTCCTTTCTTTCCGTGAACCAGGTTGTGTCATCTGCATATTTCAGGTTATTAATGAGCTTTCCTTCAATCCTGATGCCCTATTCTTCGTCACATATTCCAGATTCTCAACTTATTTGGTCAGCATATGGTTTGAACAGAGACCATGAAAGGATGCTGCATTCTTTGCCCACTTTTCTGATTGTAAACCATGCAGTGTATCTCCTTATTGCATTTGAATCACTGCCTCTAGGAACGTATATAGGGATTCATGAGCACAGTTCTGAAATTTCCATTCTCAGTGTTTTCCATAGTGTGATTTGATCTATTGTTGACCACCTTCGTTTATGGTCAATGAAACACATGTAATCATCTTTCCGGTAGTCTCTACTTTCAGCCAAGATTGAGCTGATGTTTCCAGTGACATTCCTCATGCTATATTCTCTTCTGAATCTGATTTGAATTTCTGGCAGCCCCCCTACTGCTGTCTTCCTGCAACTGTTGTTAATTGGTGATCAGCAAAAATTATACTTGCATGTGATACTGATGATATTATTTGAAAATTTCCCCATTCAAGTGAGTTCACATTTTTTTCAGACTGGGCCAAAACAGATCTCTTCTGTTGGTCCAGGTGAGTGTCTTCTAAATTTTTCTGGAAAAATTAGTGAATGCTTCCAGTGCTTCCCCAGTTCACTGGAACATTTCAGTGGGTATTGCTTCTATTCCTGGAACTTTGCTTTTCAATAATGCTGTCAGCAAAACATGGCCTTCTTCCATTAGTAATATTGGTTCTTGATCATATATTCCTTCTTAAAATGATGGCACATCAGCCAATTCCTTTTGTTACTGTCAATGTGGATGGACTCCAGATTCCTATTGACAGCAGGCCCCATGTACACCACTGTCAGTCTGTCATATGGGAGTGGCTTGCATGTTGCTGTGATGCTGGATGTTCCATCACTAGTATTTCAAATATCAGCAGGGTCCCTCAAGGTGATTAGGTTCTAGTGGAGCATCTGGGCTAAGAACAGAGGAGGAGGATGGATTAAACTGTCACATTTGAAAGCTCAGCCAACTGAAAACTTTATGAACAGCCCAAGAACATTGAGATAGGTGCTGGGAGAGGAGCCCCGCAGGTTGGCAGACAATGACAACTGAGGAACAGTTGCCTTTTCTAAGTAGACTTTCTGGCATTGAGTTGTTCCAACTCATAGCAAACTGGGTTTCCCACCCCGTGAATCTTTACAGAAGTAGAAAGTCTTTTTTCTCTCTCTCCCCTACAGAGCTGCTGGTGGTTTCAAACTGCTGACGTTGCAGTTAGCAGACCAGCACACACCCCGATAAGCTTCCAGAACTCCCATCTCAACGTACAGCCAGCTGTAATGGTCAGCTATAATGATGTGGAGGGAGTTCAACGTTTGGGGCCTTCATTTGCTGATGGACCATGTCTCAAAATGACAAGAAACACCTGTAAACATCCATTAATAATTAGAACATGAATATGAGCTAGGGAAATTGTAAGTCATCAAAAGTAAAATGGATGCATAAATTTTAATATCCTAGTCATTTTTAAAAGCTCCAACTTCACTGCCATCATGTCAATTGTAGACATTAGTGAGCTGACAGGCACTACTGTTGACTCTTTTATATCAGGAAATCAAGCGCCATGGATGACAGCTACCAAGAGGAGTGGTGGCTCATTCATAACCAAAAAGAACATCTCTAGCTCTTTGTTGAAAGAAAATGCTGTTTATAATACGATAGTATCTATACTTTTACTGAAGAATTCTCCCAACTTCTTCAGTCTGAAATAGATCAAACGTAATCAAAATGCACCGATAATTTTTGGTGATCGGGATATAAAAATTAGAAACAAAGAAGATACAGTAGTTAGAAATTATGGTCTGGTTCCTGTCTCTCCCCCTCCCCCCCAACCCGCTCTCTCCTACCTGTGGACCCAACTTTGCAGCCCCCCAGCCTGGCACTGTGGCCTCCACACGCTCCTGCTACTAGGGTGCTGCCTTCACCTGCCCGGCCCTTCCTTGCTAGCTTGGGGAGAGCAGAGCTGCAGCCAGTGGAACTAAAGCCATTCCCAGATGATTGAAAACTGAACAGCAACCTTGGGGGGCCTGGGTCTTCACAGACTCCTCCAGCTGGTAGGTCCTTCTTGGGCCTAAATTCCCATCTCAAGACCCAGCCTTCCACCTACAGAGGAGATGTTGAAGCCTTGGGAGTGGACAGGGCCGCCACCTTGAGAAGGGCCCTCTCGACAGGCAGAGGACCCTGGATCCCGAGGGGACAAGGACCCTGGGTTGCCCCCACCTCGCTGAGGGGAAGTTCCCCCCAACTCCCTTGCCCTGGGGCTTGTATATAGATTATAAATATTTAAGGGGGAAAGGGTGGGTGGGAAGGACCTGTGGGGCTGTGGCCTCACTTCCCCTATTCCCTCTTCCCCTGCTCCACTATCCCTGGGGCTGTTTGTTAAAAAAGAATGATAAAAGGTCTGGTGATAGAAACAAAGTCAGAGATCACCTGACAATTGAATTCATCACAAACAGTACTTTTTCTCAACACATAAATGGTGACTATCGACGCGCAACTGGTCAGATGGAATACACAAGAAACACGTTGATTTCCTCTGTGGGACATGGCAATGGAGAAACATAGTATCAGGAGGTAAAAGAAGGCCATGATTTGACTACAGAACAGAGTGTCACTTTCTTTTGTGTAAAATCAGGCTGAGAAGAAGAAAAAATACATTAAAATAAAATATGCAAATTTTTATAAGGGTGGTCTCGTTTTTACAAATGCCTTTAATTTCTTTTTATCTGGAAATTCTTATTCCACCCTTATATTTGAGGATCACTTTTGCTAGATAGAAGATTCTTGGCAAATTTTTCTTTTAGGATTTGAAATCTACCACCCCATTGTCTTCTGCATGGCTTCTGCTGAGAAACCCAAACTTAGTCTTACTGATTCTCCTGTGTATGTAACTGCCCCCCATCCCCTTCCCCAGTTGGAGTCAGTATTCTTTCCTTGTCTAAGAATTTGGAAAGTTTACCTGTGATGTTACTGTTTTTATTTGTTTGTTTAAGGCCGAGTGGTGGTTTATCCTGTTTGGGCTTTTTCAGCTTCTTGAATGGTATTAGGGAATTTTATTCCAAAAGCTCTCTTGGCCAATTTCTCTGTCTCTCTCATTTTTTCCTTTCTAGTTCTGCGATTTCTAACACACTTATGTCACCCCTCTTGATCCAGGGTTCCTATAACGCCGATGCTTTCTTTGTATTTTTGTTGTTGTTTTATTTTTCTATTGCACCTCTAGTAGATTGGTGCTGAGAGATTTGACTCCAACTTCATTAATTCACCTTCCATTGCTGCGGTCCTGCACCTCTGCTCTTTCAGAACAGTAACTATTTCTAAACTCTTACTATTAACCTTCTGGATGTCTATTTACTATTTTTTAAAACATCATTTTATTGGGGGCTCATGCAACTCTTTTTGTTTTGTTTTGTTTTTGTTTTTTGGGGGGGCCATCACGCCCTCTGGTGGTCATGGGAGCTACCCAGCGCTGCTCCTGAAAGCGCTCATACAACTCTTATCACAATTCATACATCCAACCAATTTATACAAAGCACATTTGTACATTTGTTGCCATCATCATTCTCAAGACATTTTCTTCCTACTTAAGACCTTGGTATCAGCTCCTCATTCCAGCCTCCCCCCACCCCCACCCCCACCACATGCTCAACCCTCACTTATGATCCTTGATAATTTATGAATTATTTTTATTTTGACTACTTGCTATTTTTGTATGGATTCTACTTTTTCTTTTATCTTTCCAGCTAGTTCTTACAATGTTTGCCTGAATTAATCTAAATATTTTTGTTTTTTCTTTTATTGAATCTGTGTCTTTCTTAATCTTTCTCTCCTTCTGCTGAGGGTACCTAAATATTCTTCTGAAATGCCTTTCAGTAGTTCCAATGTCTTTTCTGTCTTGGCAAGGCCTTTGGCACTATATATTGGTCACTTGTTTGCTCCATACTGCCTTGTTTCTTCATATATACTGACATTTTCTATTGTCTCCAAGCCATTGTGGTTGTGTTTTAAATTGATGATCAGTTGGTACTGGTGTGAGTAATGCTCCTTGTCCACTAGCCATTAGGCCTGGCTGTTCAAATTTGGGGTGGCTGGTTCATGTGGGGACAGTTGTTTTCAGTCTGGTGAAGCAAAAAACAACTTTCAACTTCCAAGTCAGAGCAAGGAACTGCTTTCTCTTTCTCAGCCTCTGGAGCACACTTATCACGACCAGGCCTCACAGTGTATTTCTCCCAAGTTATTTCAGTCTGTATGCAATAGACTCAGGGTTCCATCGAGGACATTTAGCTACTGCCTGTCGTTTGTGTAAGGCAGGAACTGACCTCTCTTCTGATTCCAGAGGGTCATGGGGAGCTGGGGGTCATTCCCCCGATTAGGTATTAGCCACTGGGTTGTGTCTGCCCTGTGTCTTAGGAAGATCAAGCGCTGCTGCAGGTTACTCTTAATGGGTCTTCCCCTCTCTCCGACTACTGTAACAGCATTGAAAGTGTGGATGGTTGCTGCTGCTGAGTGTGTGTGTGTGTGGTGGTGGGGGGGAGGTGTTGGTCTCTGCTCTGCTCAACAGTAGAGACTGGGAAGCAAGGGAGGATTCCCACTTTCCTGTGCTGTGGAATGAGGTGATTTTGATTGGCCTCTAGCTGGTCAGTGAAGGATTTGCTTATCTGTTTTTCCTCTGGGTTTGCATTTTGTTTTGCCCTGTGTACCCCTCTCCCTTCCCCATTGGTATTCAACTAGCTTTTCTGACCGCATCAGTGGTTCAGGCAATGCAGCCTTAGCTTGAGCCACCATCTTGCTGGAAGTCATGTCTGTTTTCATCATGCCTTTTTTTTCTCTTGAATTGCTGTACTTTTAATACTGAAACCTTAGTGGATTGGAACTCACGCCTTCACTAAACTTTGACTCATCAGGTAGTAGTATTAATTACATATGTAGATTAAGTCACCTCTTCATAATAGTCGAGGAAACCTAACAACTGAAACAATTTACTAAGATCTCTGTTTTTGTTAATAGTGAAGACAAATTCAGAACCCAGAGTAGTTCACTCCTAATCTAGCATTGATTTTCTAGAATAGAATATCTAAAAACTGGAAAATTAGTATGATACTTTTCATGTGGAGACAAATTATGGACACCTTTTTGCACTTTGTATTTCAAAGGCAGTTCACTGTGGTTACAGGAGTAATGTTGTTAATGAGTAGGTGATGATCTAGTGTTTTTAGCTTCCCTGCAAATATGTGTGCAGTGAGAGCTTGGTTCAAACCTAAGGCGCTAGCAGTGAGTAGATAATACAGAAGAGAAAAAAGAGTTACTCTCAGAGAGCTATGATTTATGTGTAGAAGTGACACCCAGATGCACTTTTCTTTCTTTTATTGTGGGGGGGAGGCATCACTGCCCTCTGGTGGGAGTAGGAGGCCCAGTCTTGCTCCTGGAGAGCTGCTGCTACATTTGAACCGTCAACCCAGTGTGGGCCGCAGTCCTGCACTCAACCACTATGCTACCGGGGCTCAGCCCAACCAGAGGCACTTTTAAGCATTCCATTGGTATTTGAAAACAATAGTAAAGGTGCTACTGGGTATTGGCATAATTTGTTAATTGAGTCATGAATCTCTATGAGTAAAATGAGTTTTAAATAACCTTTATGAAACTTAGAAGAAAGGGCAGAGTGATGAAATTTGTATGTTAATATTGTGAAGCATTTAAATAAATATGTAAATACATAAAAGGTGTACTGAATTATCTCCTTTAAAAGTATCTGTTACCTGCACTTGAAGTGATCCTAAAGCTGGTACTCCAGGCCCATCAATATATTTTGTAAATCTTCTTCAATGTTGGAACTTTTAATTAATTTATTTTCCTTACCCATATCCCAAGTCAGGGGCAGGGGTGGCGTGGGGGTGGGGGAGAAGAGGGGCAATTGCATACTAAAATGGAATTTGTGTGGAAGGTTGGTTAATGCTTTCTTGCAAATTATAGTAGTGAAACTTTTTAGAATACCAACATTAAGTAAAATTTCTTAAAAATCTGTTACTGGGACACACACAAATCATGGAGAGGGTAGCAAAATCTCTCTGAATAATATTCTTAGTAATACGCTGACTGTTGCAAGAAAGTGTTAGGAGCATCTATGTCACAAATGTGTCCAGGAGGTTCAAATAAAGGCATAAAAATTATTGGCTCATGGCTCTTTTGTGTTGAATTTCTTATCACCATTAAAAAATCAAGTGTCAACCTGGTACCAGGAACAATTTTCTGCAATTTCTAATGAAGTTAACTAAGGTTAGATGCATGCTGAATCTCATAAGGGATGACTAGATAGAATTGAATATGTATGTTTCTCATCTTACACAAGCCCAAGCTCTAAAAGTATTTGGATTCCATTTCGTGTCATAGAGTGAGATTAATAAGGTGTTATTAATAAGGTTTGTTGGTTTTGTTTTTGTTTTTCTTTTTAGGTGTCATTCACAACTTCTATGACTTTGCCAGCTTAACCCAATCTTTACATTTCCTTAAACTTGATAATATTTGTATTTTTAAAACCGGTTTGAAAGAATCCCATTTTCTTAAGGACTTGGAACCATCAAAGTTGGCAGGCATTCTGCATGCTAGTTAGTTCAACATAACTGACCAATTCTCTGAATTATTAGTTCAAAGAAGCATGTGGACAGGGATGAAATTAGATTTTGGCATTTTTCACTCTAGTTGTTTTCGGATACTCAGGGTTGCTTTGATCTGTAAATAACAGATGTTTTTTCGAGCGTGGTTCAAGGTACATCAAACATGTTCAAAATTTAGCCTGAGATGTAGGACTCATTCTTTTTTTAGTTTGAGTACACACTGGTAACTAACTGTACAGCTACTTCAACATTTTTGAGTTTATGCTTAGTAATTAAGATAGGATAACTTGTTGCTCATAGTAAGCATGCACTTGTTTCGTTTTTATCTACTGGCATACAAGTAGTTATTAGATAGACAAGCATACGATTTTATGCATTGTTAAAATATATTGACTTCAAAGCTTTTACGCGTAGTAACACAACTTTGAAAGCATGATGGATATATATGCTGGAATAAGATACCATTTTGTGTAGTTCAGCCTCTTTTCCTCCTTTTGGTTATGAGATTGTTGAGTACCTTCCACTTGCGACTTCATAGTAATCGTGCAGTAGCCTTACAACATCAGGATTCCTAAGCAATAGTGTGATTATGCCACGTGTTGCCTTGTATCGTTTGGAGTGGTTTTATATCCTTAGGCATTGGTTTCTTCATCTTTAAAAAGGGATAATCAGGAATTGGCAAACTAGGGCCTGTGTGCCAACTTCAGCCCACAGCCTGTTTTGTAAATAAAGATTTATTGGCATACAGCTACTCTAATTTATCTACATATTGTCTATGGCTGCTTTGATGGTCCAGTGCAATAAATGAGCTGTTGCAAAAGAATCTGTGTACTTACAAAATCTAGAATATTTACTATTTGGAACTTTACTGAAAAAAATTGCCAACTCCTGCCAAGTTACTGCCAAGACTTCTGTTCTGCCTGTCTTTAGCTATCTCAGATGACCATTTCTTTTTAATTCTAAGAACCAAACAAGCCTGTCTTTCTCTTAAATGTACAACATACTGTGGTCCAGATTTCATTACTAACTTCGATCATTATTAAGGGAAAAGAAACATTTACTACTCAAGTGGTTCTCAAACTCTGCTACGTAGACTCGAGGCATGCGCAGTGCCTGGGATCTTGTTAGAAGTACTCCTTCTGCAATCCTTACCTGCTAAGTCGTCAACTCTGGAGTGGGGCGTAACAAGAAAGACTGCACACCAGAGCGGATGCTGTGGACCTCACTCGATTAAGGGGAACTGCCCCCATTGAGTTTGTTTTATTGGAGCAGATGGCCACACCTCTCTCCCCCTGCTGCCCTTTCATTTAGTGCCTGAGTGCACGGAATTATCTTAATACTGATGATTTGAGATAACATATTAAATGGTTTTCAGGATAAATAATTACATCAAGAATTTTTCACCGTATGTAATTGTGGATAAGCTGACTGAATATCAACCAAGGCACCTAGTTTTACCACAAAAACTGCATTAAAAATGTGCTGAAAAAATCGGCTTATACTCGAGTATGTATGGTAGCTTAAAAAGAAAATGTTCGACTGCTGTAGCCTGTCTGCTATGACTCTCTCTCTTGTCCGTTTTAAGTGATCATATAGATATTGAATTGACTTTTCTCCCTCAGTGCTAAAAAAACCAAAAACCACTTGGAATGGGCACCAGCCATTAGACTACTCATCTCTGTTTGAAGAGATCACAAACACAGGACTTTGTACTGCATCTCAAAGAGAGGAACAACAAAATTGTCCATGTCAAGAAAGCATTACAGGATGACGCTGCTATTTGGAGAATTGCTTTCATCTTTGAGATATCTCACACCTGCTTCATTTGGCACAGTCTGCTTCCATCTTATAAAAAACAGTCTGCTCGCTCCTCCACAATCCCAAGATACACAGATAGAGCATGATAACAAAGAAAAAATTTACATCAAAACTCAGCGAAAAGCACAGTCTACAAGTTCCAGCTATCGAAGTTGAATAAGTAGCTTCATTTTGTGGAAAAGAGGTACTTGGCTGTGTGTATATGTACACATATATATCTATACATCTATGAGGACACTTCAAAAGTTTTGGAAAAATGGAATTAAAAGGTACTGGATATTTTCCATGAATTTTTCAGAACCCCTTGTATACACATGTATTTTTGCAGTTCATTTGAATATGCATATATGTGTATGCACACATTTGCATACACATGTTTTCATGTGTGCTTTGTACAGTACAAACAATTGTGTATAATCATCTAATATTTTGTAAGTATGTCTAAAGTTTCTGTCAGTTCTCAGTCACTCACATAGTTCGATGGGCCCCTTCTATTAGGTTGTCTGCTTTCTCTTTGCTCCTTTATTAATGTGCCAAATAGCATAATTTAAGGGAAATAGAAAATATGTACCTTACTATAGAGTAATATAATAAACCACTTTTATTATAGAGTAGGAGTTAAATGTCCACATATGATTAAGTTCTAGATCCTGCTAAGTCTGATTTGCTTTTTCTCAGGTATACAGGTTTGGACTTTGAAATTTCAGTTTTCATTCCTTTTAACATCATTAATGTTCAAATACCATTGTATTCTGTTACAGTTTTCCAGGGAGTGGACTCAGACTTCTTGATTGCTTTTTATAGCTGACACATTTGGCTATCCCTGGCAAAATCTAGTTAAAAGAAGTAATGCTTAGTATCTCATCAACTACCAAGCTCTTTCAGCCATCTGGGCCTTTCTTTTCCTTGCACGCACCATCTGAGGTTCAGCTGTTAGCATTTCTCCTTTGCTTGGGGAAGGGTCAATTGCTTTTAAACTCTTTGATGCTTGCTGTGTCAGCCCTTTTCATATTTTCAAAATGCCCGTGTAAAAGGCCTTTTCATCCATTCATGCTGATAATTCCTTTGAACTTGAGGTTTGAACCAAACTAATCAACTTTAATTATAGCTCAACTATACCCTGTTACACTGAACTCCAGTAGATTTCTGCACTAGATGTTATACTGGAATTTAGCTATATATACATATATATCTTTTATATATATATATAT
>PVJH01049617.1:0-10238 GCA_004026705.1 Nesogale talazaci | reverse complement strand
TGCCACACTCATGAAGAATCTGTACACAGACCAAGAAGCCATTATTTGAACAAAACAAAAATAGTGCATGCTTTAGAAGCATGAAAGATATAGCAGTGTTGTATCTTTTCATCATACTTACTTGATCTGTGTGATGAGCAAATAGAAAGTGGAGCATATAAAGAAGAAGGCAGCATCTGCATTAGAGGAAGATTTCTCAATCATTTGTGTTACACAGACAACAAGCAACATTGCTTACTGGAAACAAGGCACACTTGAAACTTTTGCTATGAAGATGAAAGAATGCATCCTTTAGTATTAATTACAATATAAAGAAAACAAAAGCATTCACAACTAAACTCATAGAAAATCTCAAGAGAATCAGTAACAATTGAAGTTGTCAAAGATTTTTGTGTTTCTTAAAGAGACATTTGCTTTTAGAACCAACAGTCAAGAAATGTAGTTCATTGGATTATTTTGCTGCACATGGCCTCTTTAATGTGTTGAAGAGCAAAGGTTATAACACTGAGGACTTTGGTATTTTCAGTGACCTCTTATACATAAATGTGGATGTTAAATATGGAAGGTCAGAGAATAATTGCTACATTTGAATTATAGTGCTGGTTAAGAATTTTGAGAGTATCATGAAAAGTCAAAAGAACAAGCAAATCTAATTTTGAAAAAGTAGAGCAAGAATGAGCTAGCAGAGGCAGAACTATGCTCCTTAGAATAAACTTTATGAGAAGCACACAAGCATGTGTGACTATGAGGGGTCAAAGGGACAAGAAATCAGGTATCCAAGAACAAAAAAATCATATCATTGTGTGCCCATCTTCTCTTTTGGGATCATTGTAGACCAATGTGTGCATAAGCAAATGTGGTGAAGAAAGCTGATGGTACCCAGCTATCAAAAGATCTATATCAAAAGATATAGATAAAAACTTGAAGATAAACAAGCAGCAATCTAACTCAGATGCAACAAAGTCCACAGGGAAGAAACACACCAGCCTCTGTGACCACGAGGTGCTGAAGGTATCAGGCATCAGGAACTAAAAATTTTATTTGCGTAAATGAGGGGGAATAGAGGTGGGGACCCAAAGTCCATCTGTTGATAACTGACCTGTTCTTACATAAGGATTGCAGGGAGAAGATAAACTAGTTATGGTGCAGTGTAGCAATAATGAAGCATACAACTTTCCTCTAGTTCTTCAATACTTCCTCCTTCCCACTGTGATGATCCCAGCTCTACCTTAAAAATCTGGCTTGACCAGAGGATATACACTGGCACAGATAGGAGCCAGAAACATTGGGAATCCAAGACCAATGAACCCTTCAGGGCTAGTGATGAGATTGGCAATACTGGGAGGGTAGAGAGATGGTGGGGTAGAAAGGAGGAACCGATTATATTGATTCTACATATAACCTCCTCCCTGGGGTGTGGTTAATGGGGAAGTGGGTGAAAGAAGACATCAGACGGTGTAAGATAGGACAAATAACAATAGGATAAATAACAATTTATACATAGAGTTCATGGGGGCTGATGTGGGAGGGAAGGAAAAATGAGAATCCAATGCCAAGGACATAGATAGAAAGCAAAAGTTATGAGAATGATGAGGGCAATGTATGTACAAATGTGCTTGACACACAATAGACAGGTCTAGAGTGTGATAAGACTTGCATGAGCACCCAACTAAAGTATTTCAAAAAAGTGGCAATACCAGGAGGGTGGAGGGAAGGTAGGGTAGAAAGGGGGAACCAGTTATAAAGGTCTACATATAACTTCCCCCTTGGGGGACGAACAACAGAAAAGTGGGTAGGGACAGACATCAAACAGTATAAAATATGACAAAATAGTAATAATTTATAAATTATTAAGGGTTCAGAGGAGGGAGGGGGAAAATGAGAAACTACTACCAAGTACTCAAGTAGAAAGCAAATGTTTTAAGAATGATTGTGGCAACAAATGTACAAATGTTCTTGACACATAGATGTATGTATGGGTTGTGATAAGAGTTGTATGAGTTCCCAATAAAATGATTAAAAAAAAAGAATGATCTTCATCAACTCGAACAACATAAACAAGAATTGAATTTATCTGATAAAAATTATTAATTCCTCTATGCCCAAAAGTTTATTATTCAACCTAAAATGTCCTTATATGATTTTTGTAATTATTTTTTGTTTATAATTTTCTTTCACTGATCACTGGAGTCTTACATTCATTCATAGAATCTACAAATAAGTAAATGAACACATATATTATATAAGATAGATTTATTTGATTACAGATGTCCAATTTTCATTCTTTTTTCATTCTAAGATTACCTTCTTACAAATCACATTGCTTCAAACTGTGTATATCAAAGTACTGGAAACCCAAATAATATTATATATTTTCCTTCTTAGTTTCATGTGCTCCACTGACATCACTTGACTGTGGACAAGCTAGTACTTACTGTAGTTTGTTACTATGTGTACATGTTATTTTTTTCTTAAATCCTTAGAAAAAAATCCTTAGAAAAAATAGAATTTCATTTGCTTAAAGGTTAGCTTGATTTGCACCGTAAAATATGGCCTATTGGGTTGTAGATGTATCACTTAATTTTCCTACACATACAAATGATTGTACTGATGAATAGATTGCAACTTGAACAGGTGCTTTCCTGGCTAGCACTGCTGTCCTATCGCTTTTTCGTTTTGGGTCGTTAATATGCAGGATTTCACTAAATAGCAAAAAACTTGAATATTTAATTAATTTCATATTCGATTTCTAGTTCATGGTCCAGCTGGCTTCTAGAGATGGTATTTTTCTTATATTAATGGTAATTTGGATGATCTGTTTTATAATATAATCCTTTGAACCCATGCATGCTTTAAAAGTTGAAGATGCCTGGCTTATTCTGTTAGTTTTCTCTAATTTAAATAGATGCACACCAGACAAAAGGAACAGACAGTGATGGAGAGACAAAGGAAGAGAAAAAGTATGGGATAAAGGTGGGAAAGAAAATGCAGCCTCAAGTAAGGAGACCCTCCCTCTGCACAAAAAACTTGTGGAATTGAGTAAGTAGTCACCTTGTTTCCAGCCACGTTCGTTCTTCTCGAATTTCCTCAGACATGAAAATGGAGATAGAAGAAAGAAAACATTAAAGGAGTTACAGATTCAAGAGCTTTGAAATTTGTGCATTTACTTTAATTTTAGAGTTAGACTTAAAGTTAGCTGTTTACTGCTCTTACATTTTGATATAATTCATCCTTGACTATATACTATGAAACCACCAGTATCCACTTAGTTTGTAAAAGTTAATCCACATACTTCAGGTCTCATATCTCAGAGACTAGCACTGAAGTCAAATAATGTCTTCCATAGTCTACATTCCATCTTTTATTTTCTTCTTATCAATCTTGCGTGTTTTCGAATGCCACCCCCTTTCCTGTCTTTACAGTCAATGTTTGCCTCCTCTAACCTAAAGTCGTCAGAGCAGTTTCCGTGACCACAGCAAATATTGAGAGGAAGACATGCTCTGCTTTTGACCATGCGCACAGCTTCCTTTCTGTTCCCTTTGTGTGGCATCTGTATAGTCTTAGATTCTGAGCCAGTGAGAAATACGGAACTTATGGAATATTTCAAAATGTTCAGCTATAAATTTTATTTATTTATTTTTTAATCATTTTACATATAACCCCTCCCTGGGAATTATTACAAATAATTGGGGATTCTTACAAATCTTATCACATACATCCAAACCATTGTGTCAAGAACATTTGTACATTTGCTGCCATCATCATTCTGAAAACATTTTCTTTCTACTTGAGCCCTTGGTATCAGCTGCTCATGTTTCCCCCTCCCTCCCTCTCCCATCATCTCTTCTTCATGAACCCTTGAGTATTAGTAAATTATTTTTCTCATGTTTTACACTCACTGATGTCTCCCTTCCCCCCAAGTTTCTGCTGTATGTTCCCCAGGGAGGGCTTATATGCAGATCATTATGATCAGTTCCCTCTTTCTCTCCACACATTCCCCATCCCCTCCTGGTATCTCTACTGTGAATATTGATCCTGAGTGATGTATCTATAAGGTAGAATTGGAGTCACAATAGTGAGGTGGGGAATTAAAGAACTAGAGAAAACCTATATGTTTAATTGGTGCTATACTGCACCCTGAGTGTCTCTTCTCCTCCCCACGATCCTCTGTAAGGTGATATCTAGTTGCTTACAGAAGGGCTTTGGTTCTCCACTCAGCACTCCCCCTCATTCATAATTATTTTGATTTTTTAAAATAATCTGAAAAATGTAAAATATATTAAAAAGAGTAAAATAAGGCATCAGCATTTTGTTCAAAAATCTCTTATAAAACTTTTAATTATTGTTTCTACCTACATACACTCTTTCAATGCCATAGCTATAGTGGTATTAATGTTTAATTATGTAACATTCCATACTATTTCCTTATGTTATGTGTGTATGGGCATACCCCCACATAAACATGCACACAGCTTTTTTCGTGTGGGCATCACAGCCCCCTTGTGGGAGTAGGAAGCCCAGCCTTGCTCCTGGAGAATTGCTGCTGGATTTGAACTGCCAACCCTGTGGGCTGCAGTTCCGCACACAACCACTACGCCACCGGGGCTCAGCCCCACAGTTTCTTTTTCTAGAGTAGACTTTACTCTCTATATTATTATGAACATCACTAATGGATTGTGTTTCTAGAATGACATCTCTATTACTTATTTATTTTTTGCTACTGACAATGAATACAAAGTATTTTCCTTAGCCTTTTCTCTATTGGACAAGCCCTGGTGGGGTGGTACTTACAGGCTGGGCTGCAGTCCTCATGAAATCTTGAGCAATTGCACAGGAAAAAGACTGGGCTTTCTGCATCCCACCACCAACTGTACACTGTGGGGTCCCTTGAAGTCTGCCTGCACTCAAGGGCTGACTTAGGATTTCGATCTGGTGACTCTAGTTAAAACGTTTCTGGTGGTACCGTGGAGTAAGTACCGGGTGGTTCACCAGTACAGTGGAAGTCCAACCCCACAGCTTCTCCTTCAAAAAACAAAACAAACATGAATTGCTTGTTCTCTTAAAGATTTACAGTCTACAAACCCCTAAGGAGTTAATGTATCACATTGCTGTGGCTTGAGCATTGTGGGCTTATGTAATGATGTAAATGAAATTAGATATATTGTTTGTATATTTACCTCCAGGAGTTGTTGTCATATGATAATGTCCTGAATGTGAGAAAGCTGAGGCTACACAATTCAAAGGCAGGTAGTATTGCTAGGTCAATCTAATATACAGAATATTAAATGCTTCTCAAAAACTCACTGCCATTAAGTCCACACCAACTCACTGTGACCCTATGAAACAGGGCAGATTTGTCCCTGTGAGTTTCTGGGGCTAACTGCACTGGAATGAAAACCACATCTGTGTCCCGGAGCAGCAGCTGGTATTGAACTGTGGGTCAGGTCGACTGCAGCTCAAGTCACAAGCACTGAGTCACCAGGGGTTCTTGCTTAATGTCCCTACCAATGTATGTAAAAAAGATTACCCCAAGAATTTAGGTCAGATTTTTCTCAAAATTTCGTCTCAAATTCATACACATAATCACTTTTCTGTATGCTCCTCTTTTCCTCCCTGACATACTATTTCTACACTTTATATTTTTCTTTCCAATGTCTCAATCACACCCTTTCTCCTTTGGATCATCTTTTCTGTGACCTTGTACGCATTGATAATGATGAATCATTGTGTACAGAATTCTCCAAATTAGTTCATTCTCAGTAGTAGATGAAATGCAACTGCCATATGCTTTAGATTAAAACTCTCACTGCCGTTAAGTTGATGCTGACTCGGCGTGGACAGACAGAGCAAGGTGGAGTTTCTGAAACCGGAACTCTTTCTCAGAGCAGAAGTCATATATTTCTCCCATTTTCCCTCAGCAAAGACTTTAAGATTGGCTACCCAACAAGTCATCAAGACTCCACCAGGTCTCCCATTCTTATGTTTAGGGTTGTTTGATAGGAATATTTGCTATCTTTTAATTTTTTTTTGGCATCACTGCCCTCTGGTGGTTGTGGAAGCTACCCAGCCTTGTTCCTGGAGAGCCATCACTGGATTTGAACTGCCAAGCCTGTGGGCCGCAGTCCCGCACTCAACCACTATGCTACTGGGGCTCAGCCTCTATATTTTAATTTTTGTCTGTAGATTGAGATACAATATCTTTCCTTTTGCTTTTTCATATTAGTGTTTTCAAATCCTATGGACGAGTAGGTTTGTAACTCAGTTGGTGATAATTATAGCTAACACATCTAAACCAAGCCAGTATCAATTTCTAACAAATCCATTTATTTTACCTTCTATGATATTGAAAGTGACAGAACAGGGGCTTCTGCCCTATCTGCTAAAGGAAACATATAATTTATATAAGTTATAAACAAAGGACTCTGTGAAGATTAGTTTGGCAGAAACTTTAACCTTGAAGCCAGGCACGCTGAAAATCCTGACACAAGACTATACTCAGAAATAATCCTGAAACACTGAGATTTGCTGAACAGGCATAGCAGCCCAGATAGAATGTAAAGAAACAATGTATACAACTCAAGGATGAGCTGAGTAACTAAAAAATTGCTTGATCATTTGCAGAGCATCCACCCCCTTCACTTGAAAATGCCAACACCAAATGCCAAAACATTTTCCTTCTACTCAAGTCCTCATTTGAGACTAAAAGGTAAATTTGTTTCCCTAGAAAATGTGCTCATCTCCACTCTCTCGGGTTTGGGTGTGGTTGGGGAGTGGGTGGCAATGATGAGGAGTAGGGGGCTGCTAGAGAGTAGGAGGGGGGGTGTCCAATTTTCTCCCAAAGTGAAGCATATTTTATCTAGGCTTAAAGTTTCCCTTCACACTTCACTAGGGGACTCCAGAGCAAAGTCTCTCCTCTCCAGGCTTATGGTGTCCCTCTTGGCTTTGGAGAAGTACTCTATTCAATTTCTTTTGGAGTACTTTATGCTATAATAAAACTGGCTTAACTCTTTCCTCCTGCTGCTGCTGCTGCTGTGTGTGTGTGTGTGTGTGTGTGCGCGCACACGCACCTGCAAGCAAAACTTGTTGCATATCACTGAACACTAACAAACGACATGGATTTAGCAATTGCTAGTTCATCGTCCTGCATCAATCTCAAAATTCTTATGTTTGAGACTCATTGTTACAATCACTGTGTTAACCCATCTTCTTGATGATCTTCCTTTTTGCAGAGAACTGTAGACTTTACCAGCCACAATGTCATTTTCAGGGATGTTTCTCTCCTGCTTTGACCAACCAGGGGACAAGGGAAGAACAAGTGATCCAAAATCAGTGGCAAGGTGGATGTGAGAGGCCTGATAAATATTGAGCAAGATTAATGTAACCAAGAGAAATTTCTGAAAACCAAATGAAAGCTGAGCATGATAGTGGGACAAGAGGAAAGTAAAAGGAAATAGAGTAAAGAACTAGGAGGCAAAGGGTATTTATAGAGGTCTAAATAAAGGCATGTACATAAGTAAATATGTTTATATATGATGATGGGGAAATAGATCTGCATACATATGCTTATAAGGTTAGTATTAAGGCAGCGGATAGGTACTGGGCCTCCATCCAAGTACTTCTCAATGCAAGAACACTTTGTTCTATCAAATTGGTATTCCATGATGTTCACCTTCTTGACACGATTGCTAACACAAAGTGGATGCATAAGCAAATGTGGTGAAGAAAGCTGATGGTACCCAGCTATATAAAGATATAGCATCTGAGGTTTAAAAGGATTGAAGGTAAAAAGTGGCCATCTAGATCACAAGCGATAAAACCCATATCGGAGAAGCACACGAGCCTCTGTGACCACAAGGTGTCAAAGGGATCAGTTATCAGGCATCAAAGAACAAAATGTCATATCATTGCATGCCCACCTTCCTGATATGATCGCCAATGACAAATGTGTACATAAACCACGTGGTGAAGAAAGTTCATGGTGCCTGGATATCAAAAGATATAGCATCTGGGTTCTTAAAGTCTTGAAGGTAAACAAGCTTCCATCTTTGCTCAGAAGCAACAAAGCTCACATGAAAGAGGCACACCAGCCTGTGTTAACATGAGGTGCTAAGGAATCAAGTGGCAGGCATCAGAGAACTAAACATTATATCATTATAAATGAGGGGGAGTACAGATTGGGGACCCAAAGTCCATCTGTTGGTAAAGTAACATCCTCTGACAGAAAGTTCTCAAGATGAGCCCGTCAGGGTACAGTGTAGCAATGATGAAAGATACAACTTTCCTCTATTCTTAAATACATCCTCTCCCCACTATCGTTATCCCATTCTGCCTTACAAATCTGCCTAGATTAGAGGGTGTACATTGATACAGATAGGAACCAGAAACACGGTGAATCCAAGACAGATGATTCCCTCAGACCAGTTGTTGAGAGTGGTGATACATGGAGGAAAGAGGGAAAATGGAGTAGAAAGGGGGAACTGACTATAAGGATCTACATATAGCTGACATACTGGGGAATGGTTATTGGGAAAGTGGGTGAAGGGAGATATCAGACAGTGTACAATATGACAAAATAATAATAATTTACAAATTATTAAGAATTCATGAGGTAGGAGGCTGCGGGGGGGGGGGAGGGGAAAATGAGAAGCTAATACCAAAAGGAAAATAAAGTAGGAAGCAAATGTTTTGAGAATGATGATGGCAACAAATGTACAAATGTGCTTAGCATACAATGGTTATATGTATGGATTGTGATAAGAGTTTTATGAGCCCCCAATAAAATGATTTCAAAAAATTTTCAAAGTGAATGAGACAAGTCTCAGAGTAGACACATTCTGATTGTATTTCTTTCAAGATTCATTAGCTATTTTGTCAATCCATATTGCTTTTCATATCCTACATTGAAAAGAAACTTTTAATAGATAATTTTGACCTTTGGAAAAGACACCCAATACATTGCCTTCTTAAAAATCATTTTATTGGTGGCTCATATAGCTCTTATCACAATCAATACATCAATGTGTTAAGTATTTTTGTACATATGTTGCCATCATCTTTCTCAAAACATTTTTTTTCTACTTGACTCTTTGGTATCAGCTCCTCATTTTTTGTTCCCTTTCTCCCCCTAACCTCCTTCCCTCCCTCCCTCCTTCATGAACCCTTGATTGTTTATAAATTATTATAATTTTTCATGCCTTACACTGTCTGATATCTCCCTTCACTCACATTTTTGTTGTCCATCTCCCTTGGAGGGGGGTATATGTAGATCATTGTGATCGGCTCCCCCTCGCCCCCAACACAGACAACCTTTCCCTTACCCTCCTGGTATCTTTATTCTCAGTATTTGTCCTGAGGGGTTTATCTGTCCTGGATTCCCCGTATTTCCAGCTCTTATCTATACCTGTATACATGCTTTCGTCAGACTAAAATTGTAAGGTAGAATTGGATCATGATAGTGGAGGTGGGGGGAGGGAGCATTAAAGAACTAGAGAAAAGTTGTATGTTTTATCATTGCTATGCTGCATCCTGACTAACTTCCTTCTTCTTTGTGATCCTTCTGTAATGGGATGTGCAATTGTCTACAGACAATTGAGTCCTCACTCCATATGACCCCTCATTCATATTGATATTATCTTTTGTTCTTTTGCTACCTGATCTCATCAACACCTCGTGATCACAAGCTTATGTGCTTATTCCATGTGGAATTTGTTGTTTCTCAGCTATGTGGCTGCTTATTTAGCTTCAATCTTTTAAGACCCCTGATACTATATCTTTTGATAACCAGGTGCCATTGACTTTCTTCACTATATTTGCTTATGCACCGATTTTGTCTTGGCGATTACATTGGGAAAGTGAGAATCTTGGAATGTCATGTTACTATAAAAAGTGTCCTTGCATTGAGGGATTACTTGAGTAGAGTAACGTCCATCTGCTACCCTAATATTTGACATGTACATAGATTTATTGTCTTATAATTATATATAAATATATTAACATATGTTCTTGCCTGCATTAGGCCTCTATACAAGTCCTGTGCCTCCCATTTCCTTCCTCCAGTTCCTTTTACTTTTCTCTTGTCCTACAATCATGTTTGACTTCCACTAATTCCTTTTGACTACATTCTCCTTGATCAAGCCCCTCCAGGCATCCTGCACCCTACTTATCATAAATTTTAGATCACTCGTTCCCTTGTCCCAGGGTTGTTTGACAACCCCACCCCCACTATCTTTCCCCACCTC
>PVJH01049616.1:0-10254 GCA_004026705.1 Nesogale talazaci | reverse complement strand
TTTGGAGGATACAATGAACTTTCTCCTTCGTTGCCAGGTTTGTTTGTTTAATATTGCATTCTTGTCCTAATTTCTTACAGACTTTTCACTAGACCAAACCAGGCATGTTAACATCTTAAGATTATTTTCCTTTAACAACAACAGAAAACATTCGTATGAAATACTACGTTCCAGTAAGGGTTGCTATATAGATGGTTCAGCTTTTCCCTATTTTCTCTTACCTGCTATTAAACTGAAACTTGGAAATTAATGATATAATGGAGTCAGAATATTGAATACTGACAGCATGACTTTTTTATTTAATTATAAAATTAATATTATGACCTTTAAATAAAATCAATTAAAGTTTTTCTAGATCTGAGCTAAATACAAAATTCTGTAAATAAACAAATTGCTTTGAGGACTATGCAAATGAATCCTGGAGATATAATATTAGTATTTGACAAGTTTTTACAGTTAGCAACTACATTAAAATTGATGGTTAGTTCAGTTTTGATTCAGTTGAAGTTTTTTGTCTATGTATGATTTTTTAAAGTATCTTTTCCCCTTGTTCAATGTGTTTATATATGTAAACTACTAAGGAAATTTAATGGTTTTAGAGTTATATTTATTAAATCAATTTAGATGTTTCATACTTATAATTTAGCTATTAAATAGATTAAATATACTGGTCATTGATCTTTTATTGTTTGAAAAAATAATTCACTTTAACAAATATTTTGATAAGCTATTTTAAAATATAAATCTATCTGTTTCTTTAACTCTTTGAACTTCTATATACACTTAAAGTTATATTTTTATTTTAAAGTAAAAATAGATATTTTTAATATTCATGACACGGGAGTATTGGTTGAAACTAGTGTTTGGTTTAACCTTGATATTGCTTCTTAAGTAGTTAACACTTCAGTGACTTTGAAATATATTTTCTATTTTCATATTAGCCCTTATTTGTTTTTTGTGGATAGTCATGCCAATGTAGATACTAGTTACATATAGTTTTTTTTTTTACATATGTTTTTTTAAATAATACATTTCCTTTTAGAAAGTGTCACTTGGGCACTTTAAATACATTATTATAAATTTGCTGACCCTATATATTTTCCTAGCTGTGTTTCCAAGATGAGTTGAGAACCTTAAGCCAGAACTCTGATTAGTAGCATGAGTTTTCAGCATCATTCATAAGATATTTTAGTCTTCTCTGTGTAGCATGGTTCTTATCATTCGTCCTACGGTCTCAAACAGTATTTAGTATTTGTCCTTGTTCAGAATGACTTTGAGAATGCACAGACTTTATTGTTGTCATTAAGTACCCTGTTTTAAAAATGAAACAGTGTTCTTTTTTGTATTAGTCATTGTCTTCTTGGTGGGTTTTACTGACATATAGTTCACATATCATGCAATTCACTTGTTCAGTCATATCTTTAAAAGTTTTGTACATGCAATCATCACCACAATCAATTTTAGAATATTTTCTTCTTTCTTTTACTCATTGTTTTCGGCTTTTTGGTAGTTTTTGTTGTGTTTTTCTCTTTTTTTTGTTTGTTTGTTGTTTTTTTGGGGGGGGACATCACTGCCTCTGATGGTCGTGGGCGCTACCCAGTGCTGCTTCCGAGAGCCGCCGCTGGATTTGAACCGCCGCGCCCACGGGCCACAGTCCCGCACTCAACCACTTACACCACCGGGGCTCAGACCTCTCTATTTTTTTTTAAGTCACTAGCATGCTAGCGTATGCTGCTTGCTGACCTTTTACCATCAGTTTATTTAATAGTATAGAATAATCATAAGACTGTGATAAAGAGCATTGAATATCAAACTTTAAAAGTTTAATATCTACTAATTTTGTACTTCAAAGCAAAATTGTCACTATTTTATAAAAGAACATATAAAAGATCATCATAGATAAAAAAACATTTTTTTGCGAAAAAAATTTAATTGTAATTTGGGTAAATGTTTATAGAGTATATTAGCTTATAAGTATATGTTTTGGGGGTTTTTGTACTAGTTATGACCTTTTTTTTAGTTGCAATCTTTTCAATATAACATCTGTCTTCCTATTTCCTCGCTTAGCTCCCTTTGTCTCTTAGTCCTTCATTCCTGTTCTTTCCCGCCTCCTGAACTGTGCTTGTGGCCAGACACTGCTTCTTTGGTCTCCCATGGTTGATTGTTGTGAGGAGCGCGCACCTACCTGGTACCGCTGCCCCCGTTTCTGCATTCTGTCCTTGGTTAGGCTGAAAGTTGAACCATGGTGAACACACTGCTAGAGCTCATGGGTGAGGAAGGCAATACTCTTGGAGATTTTACTAGTCTCTGTCAGACCAGTAATCCCCATATTTAAGTTATTTTGAGTTCTACATTTTCATCTCCGTCTGCCCAGGACTTTCTTTGTGATCTCAGACAGAGCAGTTGGTCATGGTAACCAGGCTCCATCTCCTATTTTTTGTCTCAGGTTGGTAGAGGCCTCGGGGTTTTTTTCATGGAAAGTGAAATGGTTTGCTTTGTTTTCTAGTTCTTAAAATAGAAAAAATGATGTGCACAGATATTATTTCATATTCCTTTAGTTGTTATGACCAGCCAGGATTAAAAGGTCTCTAAAATGTATTTGCTTCTATCAGCTAATAAAATAAATAAATTAGGAGAGTGCATAGAGAGATGAGAATAGAAGATCAAAGGTTTAAATCTGACTTGAACAGCTAAAACTTAGTCAGTAAATCCCCCCTACAACCTGATCTGATTTTTTAATTTGTCTGAATCTTTGATTTGTGTTGTTCTGTTTGATGTTTGCTTGTCTACATTAGGATGTGTCTCCGAGATGGCGTGTCATTGGAAGGCACCCTCTTAATGTTGACTTAGATGCTTTTCCTTTTCTTGATATATGAAACCCAGGATCGATGAACCTGTAGAGACAGCTAGTAAAATAAGAGGCTCAGGGGAATGGGTTCAGTGGTGGATGATGAGTTAAGGGAAGACAATGTCGAGGGGTTCATATAGAAGAATGTTCGCAAACTGATTGTGGTAGCAATTGTACAATTCTGCTTGAAGTCATTGAATTATAGAATGGTGATAGACATATGTTAATAAAATAATGATAATAAAATGGCTTTTGTTTAAAGTTTAAAGTTTAAAATTTATTTTTAGATGCCCCCTTTTGTTCATTTTGATAAATCATCATTTGAGGAGATGTTTACATGAGTGATTTTTTTAGAGATAATTTAAGTCACCACACCCTTCTGAGGTCGTCTCTCAGCCTTAAATTTATCTGGCTCAGAAGACCAATCCTCTCACAAGACTTTGTTTTGATTGGATGTTTTCAAGGCATCCTAGGAAGATTAAGGTAAGTTTATTAGTGAGAGAACTTGTTTGCAGCCCTCCAGTGATTGAAGAGATATTTAGACACATTGTTTGGAATATACTTGTACATGTATGAACTGGAACCCTAGTAGCAATACATTTGATTTTTCTCATTTAGTTACAGAATGTAATAATTTTATCTTAGCTGTTTGAGAGATTAGCTATTATCATTCAAAATACTTATTGTTGATTGAATTTTATAAGTATTTGTAGTTACAATAGGTCTGTGTCAAAGCAAGTATAGAATTTGGTCTGAATATGTGTTATAAAATGAAAATGAAACCAGACTTCCTCGTTTCAAATCCTGGCTTAGCTATTTATTGGCCAATTAGAAGTGAAGTGCCTTCAGTAAAACACTCAAAAGATACTTGTATTAATTAGTGCTTTTTATGGCTTAAAGGTAAATGAGTGGTACAATCTTTTGGGAAAAGACTGCTAAGAAGGTAGTTTTGAAGATTGTACTTTTCATTTGGCGGGGAGACATCACTGCCTCTGGTGGTCGTGGGCGCTTCCCAGTGCTGTTCCTGAGAGCCACCGCTGGATTTGAACCGCCAAGCCCATGGGCCGCAGTCCCACACTCAACCACTTAGGCCACCGGGGCTCAGCCCTGGTATTTTCATTTCTAGACCTGAAATCAGTACCACAAATAATTTTTCAAGGTCAGCGATAACTAGGTATTTAAGAAGATAGGATATTATGAGTAAGAACTAGCTGACAGTAGCATTTACCACAGAAAAGGATCTCCCATGCTTTTCTAATATTATCAGGTATGTTTTTAAAGCCATGTTTACAATGGTTAATTATCAGGCAAAGACTTTTCAAACAGGAGGTCTAAGAAATAGGAAATTATAAAAAGTAGACAGCTGACTTGAAAAATAACTTTAGAAACAAAATTTTAAAAAACACACGATAACCAAAATTTAAAATCCAGTACAAATATTAGTAGCAGAATGGACACACAGATTAAGATAGAATTAGTGAAGATGAAGGTAGGTCAAAAGGTACTATTGAGATAAAGCACCTATGTGCACTAAGAGAGTAAGAAGAGAACCCACAGATAGGGAGAGGATTTTTAGCCAACCCACCAAGGGCTTATTACTAAAGTCAACAATACCCTCCTAGCCTGCAAAAAGAGGAAAATAGTTAACTCCCCAAGGGAATGGGCAAAAGACCTGAGTAGAAGTTTCACTACGCAGGAGACCTGAATGGCCTATAAACATGAGAAAATGCTTCGGATCATTAACCATCAGAGAAATGCAAATTAAAGCAACCGTGAGATACCATCTAACACCCTTGAGGATAGCTCAAATAAAAAAATCAGAGAGCAACAAATGTTGGAGGGGATGTTGTGAAACAGAAACTCCCCTCCACTGCTGGAGGTCATGTGGATACAATGCAGCCTCTATGGAAAAGCCATCTGGCAATACTTAAAGGAAATGGAAATTGAATTTCCTTACAACCCAGCAGTACCTCTTCTGGGTATGTGCACTTCAATGTTTATTGCAGCACAATGCACAATCGCAAATAATTGGAAACAACCTAAATTTCCATAGACAGGTGGATAAGAAAACTCTGACTCATACAGACAGTGAAGTGCTACACATCACTAGAAAGCACCGTTGATCACATGAAGCACATTGTTTCATGGAAGGAAATTATATTAAGTGAAGTTAATCAATCACAAAAGGTCAGGTACGACATGAGTTCCCTGAGGTAAGTATAATCAGCACAGTAGGTATAGAAGAAAAGTCACTTATCTCACACTGTACAGGCTGAAGTACAGGCAATTGAGCAGGGGATAGACCAAACCCAAGGATGTACATGTTATTCCAACATCAAGAAGGGAAAGCCGGGAGGGGAAGGGAGATGATGGTACTGGGAAATAGGGCACTAATCTCGCCAGGGAGGAGGTATCATTTACGTCTTCACAGAAATGGGAGTATGTGTGCAGACCCCACCATGGCACGCCAAACCTTGAGGGCAATGTCACCCCATTGAGCAACTCATGAACACAGAGACCTACAGGGCTAGGCTCAGTCAGAGCCAAACTGCATATTCACCGCCTAAAGTATGTGCTACAGAGAACAACACTAAACCTACAGGTTAGGGAGTAAGGCTGGCTTGCCATGTACATACAGAAGCAAACCACGTAGGAAAAATATCTCTATTTTTGTCTCTCTATGGAGGGACTAGACTCCATACAAGCAAACCGAGGCCTGAGGAGGATGTCCCTGCACAGAGCTGCCAGGGCACAGAGAGGATTATAGTGCCGACAACAGCTAGAAACATGATGTCCTCTCGTTGGAACACATGCTGGGAGCATGCCCAGTCTGACCACCCCACAGTGGGGCGAACCAAGAAGGGACTATAGCAGAGCAGCATTGGTAAGCAGAGTGATGTCACAAAACCCCTGAAGAGCCCCCAAAATAGACTTAAGGCTAGGAGAGGTGATTCCTAGAACCCCTTAAGACTTGGTGGGGAGATCGTCATAAAGGTCAGCTGACAAACCTGAAACTATGTATGCTTTTTTCTGAGGGGGGGGGGAGAGTTGCTAGTTCCCCCCCCCCTAGTTTTTTGGTTTTGTTTTTCTCTTTTTATTCAATCTTTGGTTTTCTTTTTTGATTTGTCTTGTTGTTATTTTGCCTCCCGATGTAAGATAGGCATAGGAAGCAACCCCAAGGAGAAGAAAGCAAAGGGACCAAAGGTTCTAGAGGGACCTGGTGGGCGGGGGCAGGCTAGGGAAAGTAGTGAGAAAACAATGCCACAGACGGCGGGGCAACTAGGGAATTAAAAGCAACAACAAAGAGACACAGAGATTCCAGTGCCATTGGAACAATAGCAATTCTAGGTGAGGGGAATTACAAAGAGGCAGAGAAGAAGGGCAAGACTGATGATGGGGCAGGTGGAAGGTAAAAGGAAACAGAGGAAAGACCTCGGAAGCAAAGCTGTGGATAGAGGCATAAACAGAGATATGTACACATATAAATATATTAATTCATTAAAATAAAGTATGAGCCTATGTGTATATTTTTATATGGCAATACTTTGAGGAAGTGGACAGACTTCAGGCCTCTGCCCAAGCTTTCCTTAATGCAAGAACACTTTGTTCTAACAACCTGGCATTCTGTGATGCTCACCCTCCCGACACGATGGCTAAAGACAAACTGGATGCATAAGCAAATGTGAAGAAATCTAATAGTGCGAGGCTATCAAAAAATGGAGTGTCTGGGTTCTTAAAGGATTGAAATTAAAACAAGCGGGCATCTTAACAAAGAAGCAACAAGCCCACATGGAAGAAGCACACCAGTTCTGTAACCATGAGGTGTCAACGGAATTAAGTAACAGGTACTTGAAGACCAAAAACAAAGGGGAAAAAAAAACATCGTTGAAAATAAAACCCATCTGTACATAGTAGGATTTTTTCTCACAGAATGGTGATAAGGAAGGGCAGAGTATAGTACTGATGAAACAATATTTCCCTGTTTTTTTGAGGCCCCCTTTACCCTCTCCCCCACCCCCCTCCCCCCCCACACACACAAACACACACACTATCATGACCCCAGTCCTGACTTTCAATTCTGGCAAGACCCGGAGCATGTGCACTGGTGCAAATTAGAGCTCAGGACACACAGAAACCAGGTCAGATGAACTCCTCAGAAGCAGAAATGGGAATGATACCAATACCAGGAGCGTAGGGAGAAAGTGAAAGGAGGAGGGGAAGAAGGGGGAACTGATCGAAATGATTGACACATAATACTTGCCCCTCTCCCCAGGGTGATGAGCAACAGAAACATAGGTGAAGGGAGACAGTGGTTGGTATAACATATGAAAATAATTTATAATTTATCAAGGGTGGGAGAGAAAGGAGATAGCGGGTGAAAAAAAGGAACAGATACCAAGGGCTCAAATGGAAAGTAAATGTTTAGAAAAATGATGATGGCAGCATGAAAAATATGCTCGATAAAATTGATGTATGTTATAAGAGCTGTAAGAGCCCCCCAACACAATTATCTTTAAATAAACTAGTTAAAAGAAGGAAAATAATCAAGAATGAAAGCAAAGGCATTTTAAACAAGTTACTGAGAAAACTGCTACTAGCAAACCCTCTTTAAAGAATGTTCTAGCACTCCATCAGGCAGAAGAAAAAGTTTTGATTGGATGACTGGTTTGTATGCTATTAAAGTAAAACTGTTGGGAAAAAAACTTGCTTGAAAGTCAAAGTTTCGGGCTGAGCCCCGGTGGCGTAGTGGTTGTGTGCGGGACTGCGGCCCACTGGGATGGAGGTTCAATTCCGGCTCCCAGGAGCAAAGGCTGGGTCTCCTACACCCACCACCAGGGCAGTGATGCCTTAAAAAAAAAAAAAAGAAAGAAAGAAAGTCAAAGTTTCGACTGAGCCCCGGTGGGTGGCGTAGTGGTTGTTCGCTGGACTGTGACCCACTGGGTTGAAGGTTCAAATCCAGCAGTGCTCTCCAAGAGCAAGGCTGGACCTCCTACTCCCACCACCAGGGGGCAGTGATGCTCCCCCCAAAAAAGAAAGTCAAAGTTTCAAAAAGACATAAATTTAATGCGCATCGAGTATAAAACCAATAAAAATAGTGTCTTTCAGATTTAAGGAATGTGAGAGCTTAAAAATATATATTAATAGTATATAAGCTGGGGAGGAAATAAATTGTAAATTCTTCCAAGGTTCTTTACTGCCAAGGAGGGGGTAAAGATGATTTCAGAAGATATATATATATTACACATATATACATATACATATATATAAACTTCTACAATGCCACTAAGCAAAAAGAGTGATTAACTTTTATCCCTATGAGTTATAATAATAAAAAGGCAAGAATTTATAGAAAAGAAATAGTGTAGGAAGAACACATAAAAATCTCAAAGTAGGGACTGAGCCCCGGTAGTGTAGTAGTTGTGCGCAGGACTGCGGCCCACTGGGATAGAGGTTCAATTCCCACTCACAGGAGCAAAGGCTGGGCCTCCTACTGCCACCACCAGAGGGCAGTGATGCCTAAAAAAAAAATCTCAGGTAATGATAAGATTGCAATTACTTTAAGTGGAGATAATCTAGAGCTTAGATTTTTTTTTTATTTTAAAAAAAAATTTTTTTTTTTTTTTTTTTAGGCATCACTGCCCTCAGGTGGTGGGAGTAGGAGGCCCAGCCTTTGCTCCTGGGAGCCGGAATAAAGCTTAGATTTAAAAAAAAATAGTCAACATTAAACTTTTAAAAGGACTTCTAGGGCTGAGCCCCGGTGGCGTAGTGGTTGTGCGCGGGACTGTGGCCCACTGGGACAGAGGTTCAATTCCAGCAGTGGGGCTGGGCCTCCTACTCCCACCACTGGAGAGCAGTGATTGCCCCCACCCCCCAAAAAAAACCCAAAAAACAAAAACTAAAAGGACTTCTAAAATTAAAAGATAGAAACATGAAAGTAAGAAAATAGAAAATGCATACAATATAAGCAGTGATGGGAAAGATATCTCCTGATATCTAGTGATATCAGAAGAAAATATTTGAAAAAACTGAAATATATGTTCTTAAAATACATTGTCAAAATTTGGCAAAACTACTTAGAAAGTAGATAAAGTTTCTTAGTAATTAAGAAGAACAAGGGCTGAGCCCCGGGGGCTTAGTGGTTGTGCGCGGAACTGCGGCCCACGGGGTTGGAGGTTCAATTCCAACTCACAGGCGCAATGGCTGGGCCTTCTACTCCCACCACCAGAGGACAGTCATGCCTAAAAAAAAATTAAGAAGAACAAAATTGAGAAGAGGACAAAATGAATAAATGTATAAAAAAGTTGAACTACTCTGTGAGTCTGAATTGACTTAATGATAGTGAACTTAGCTTTTGTTTGTTACTCTTAAGAATCCTGTTTATGTACCAACTTTGTCTTCAACGGAAAGGTGAGCATCATGGAATAACAACGTAAGAGAGCAAAGTGTTCTTGCACTGAGGGAGGACTTGAGGGGAGGCCCCATGTCCATCTGCTACGTTAATACTAAACCTATACATATACGCACATCGATTTATTTCCCCATTGTCATATATAAATATATTTACACATATATGCCTGTATTTATACCTCTCTAAATGCCCTTTGCCTCCTAGTCTTTTCCTTTATTTCCTTTTACTTTCCTCTTGTCCCACTATCATACTCAGCCTTCATTTGGGTGTCAGTAATTCCTCATGGTTACATTGCCCTTGATCAGTCCCTACCAGGCTTCCTACACCCTCCTTGCCACCGATCTTGGATCACTTGTTCTCTTGTCCCTGGGTTGGTTACCACCACTTTCTTTGCCCTACCTCCCCCCTCCCATATTTCACCCCCCCCAACCCATCAGTCATTGTTTTCTCCTCCCTTATCTAGGTAGACCTATGGAGACAATAATATGCACACAAAAACAAGACAGAGCACAACAGAACAACAAAAGGAAAGAAGATGGAAACAACAACAAAAAAGCAATGACAAAAACAAGACAAAATAGAGAAGCCTGTAAATAGTTGAAGGTCTATTCGTTAACCTTTATGAGTGTTTTCTGGTGGAACCTGATAGGGCACCATGCCCTGGCCTCAAAGTCTATTCTTGGTTCTCTCCAGGGACTTCCTTCCTCTGCTACCCTTGCTGTTCTGATGCATGCCCTCAGTGCTTCGCCCTCCGTGTTGTGGGGTCAGTGAGGGACGTCATGTCTCATAGTCATGTTGTGGTTACAGTGAGGGATGTCATGTCTCATAGTCATGTTGTGGGGTCAGTGAGGGATGTCATGTCTCATAGTCATGTTGTGGTTACAGTGAGGGATGTCATGTCTCATAGTCATGTTGTGGTTACAGTGAGGGATGTCATGTCTCATAGTCATGTTGTGGTTACAGTGAGGGATGTCATGTCTCATAGTCATGTTGTGGG
>PVJH01049615.1:0-10234 GCA_004026705.1 Nesogale talazaci | reverse complement strand
CTCCCATCACAATCCCTAACAACATCAGTTGTATTCAGGCCACTTTTGCACACCCATTGCCATCATCACTCTCAAAACATTCTCCCTCCCTCCAGGCCCCCATTATCAGCTCCCTATATTACACTTCCTCCCCCCTTCCCCTTGAACCCTTAGTAATTTACACATTATTTTTTCATCCTGTACACTGTCCAATGTGTCCCAACACTCACTTCCCTGTTGTCCATGCCCCAGAGAGGAGGCTACGTGTAGATCCCTGAAGTTGGCTCTCCCTCTCCATTCCTCCACCCCTCCACCCTCCTGGTATTACCACTCCCATCACTAGTCTTGATGGATCATCTATCCTAAGTTTCCCATATTTCCAGCTTCACTGTACATCTCCTGGTCTAGCTGGATTTATGTGGTAGAATTGGGGTCTTGGGTGGGAGGCAGCATGGGAACTAGAGGAAGGTTGCATATTTCATAGCCATTACCTTGTATCTTAACTAACTCATTTCCTCCTTGTAACCCATCTGCAAAAGGATGTCACCTCACCTATTGATGGGCTTTGGGTCCCCAATATGTACTCTCCCTCATTAATAATGATATAATTTTAGCTCATTGATGCCTGGCAACGGATCCCTTCACCACCTCATGATCACACAGGCTGGTATGCTTCTTCCGTGGGGGCTTTATTGCTTCTGAGCTGAATGGCTGCTTGTTTACTCAAGTCTTTAAGTCCCCAGATGCTATACCTTTTGGTAGCCGGGCACCATCAGCTTTCTTCACCACATTTGCTTATGCACACATTTGTCCTCAGGGATCATATCAGGAAAGTGAGCATGCAAAGTTGTGCTTTTGTGTTCTTGAAGCCTGATATCTCCTCCCTTTGACACCTCATGATTCCACATGCTAGTGTGCTTCTTCCACGTGGGCTTTGTTGCTTCTGAGCTAGATGGCTGCTTGTTTACTTTCAAGCCTTTAAGCCTTTAAGTCCCCAGACTTATCTTTTGATAGCCGGGTACCATCAGCTTCTTCACCACCTTTTGCATATTTTTATTATTATTTTTATTATTCTGTTACATATTGTATAGTACATTGAGGGGGTTTCTTGCTGTTGTTATCATTGTTTTATTTGCTCCATTTTAGGAGACCTTTCTTGTACATATTGCTACCTCTACAGGTCTATCTAGACAAGATAGACTGGACAAAGATGTTGGAGGTGAAAATGACAAGTCTGATGGCTGCAGGGTAGGGGACATTGAAGAGGGGGAGGAGGGGGAAAGGTGCTGATGTCGACCAGCCCAGGAAAAAGGGAATAACAATTGATACAAATGCAGGGGCAAGGTGGGTGATAGAAGGCCAATAGGGATTGATTAAGACTAATGTAACAAAGAAAAATTACTGAAACCCAAAGGGAGAGTGAGCATGATAGTGGGACAAGAGGGAAGCAAATGGAAATAGAGGAAAGAACTGGGGAATAATGAACATTTATAGAGGTTCAAATACAGGTATGTACATAGGGACATATATTTACAAGTGAGGATGGGGAAAGAGATTAATGTGTATATTTATAGGGTTAGTAGTAGGACAACAGATGGGCATTGGACCTCCACTCAAGTATCTCCTTGGTTCAAGAACACTTTGTTCTATTAAATTGGCATTCCAAGATGCTCACCTTTCCGACATGATCACTGAAGACAAATGTGTGCATAGACAACATTTTTTAATGCCAATTTTTTTCCTCCATTTACCATAATGTTAACTATTGATCCATTTATGAGACTTTGGGTCTACTTTAAACACTAAATAGTAATCCATACTGAAGAATATAATTCTAAATTCTTGTGTTTGAGCAACTGTTTCAAATCCTCCTCACTTTCTCCAAGCAAAACTGTGTCATCTGTGTATAACAGGTTGATAATAAGCTTTTATCCAATCCTGGTGCCAATTTCTTATTCATAGAATCTGGGTTCATTAGTTACTTGGTCAGCATACAGATTGAATAAAGATGAGATATGTGAGATAACATAACCTTAGGCACACCTTTACATTTCCTGATTTTAAGTCTTACAGTAATCCCTTGGTTTGTTTGCAGATCACTCTCTGGATCCATGGGAAAGTTCCACAAGAGCAAAATGGAGTGTTCTGGAATTCCTATTTTTCTCTAGGTTATTCAGTTTGTTTTCAGCCAAATAGTAGACTTTCTTTATATAGTCAACAAAACAGAAGTTAGCAATGTCCTAAGAATGAATTTCTTCTTGGTCTCCCAATTCTAGATTTTGTCAAACTTCAATACAATATATTGCATTACCCTCTTGATCTGGTCTTTCAAATTTTCAGTTCTGCTTTTTCACTTGATCATGTTTCCATTTGTTTTCATTACTCTATGATTATGAGTGAATCTCAAGAGTCTGCTGGCATTCACTTTAATCCTTCTTTCCTATTTTTAAATAATATTTTGATTTTTTCATGAATGATGTTTTTTCTTAACGAATGATGTTCTTGATATCATCAGGTCTTCTGCTATTCAAATCTGTTTTTAAGATGGTTTTGAAACTCAGGAGGGATGGAATCAAGATAGCACATTTGCTTTCATAAACTTTTAAAATTTTCTTTAACTTCAATCTGAATTTATGTATGAGCAATTGAAGATATGCTTCCAATCAGCTCTGGGACTGGCTTTACCTACTGATTTTGACATTTTCTAGTGTCTTCCTACAGATGTAGATAATTTTATTTCAGTGTATTCCATCTGGAGAAATATATGTCTGTAGCTGCTATTTCTGTTGTTGCTAAAACGTATTTGCTATAAATGTCATTGGCCTTACACAATTCTATCACATAACCTACAGCTTCATTTATATCACCAAGACCTATTTTCCAACTACTATTGCTTCTTTTATGTTCCAAATTTTGCATTCCAGTCATCAATAATTATCAATGCATCTTGACTGTATGTTTTATTAGAGTTTTTGGTCAAATTCTTCATTACTGACATTTATATTTGGTGCATAAATTTGAATAATAGTTATATTGACTGGAATTCTTTGAAGAAGGATAAATATAATCTTACCACAGATAGCATTGTACTTTCAAGGCATATCTTGAAATATTCCTTTTGAGGATGAACCTATTTGTTTTGATTATTTCTATTCTGGAATAGTAAACCATATGATTTTCTGTCTCAGAATCATCCATAGCATTCTTTTTTACTCATGATCACCTAGCATATTATTAGTACATTTGTTCAGTTCTTTCCACTTTCAGTTGGGCCTAATTGGCAAATGAAGGTTCTGATGGTTGTCCTCTTCCAAGCTGCGCTCCAATTCTCTCATTGTGGTGGACCTAGCTCTGAGAAGACAGCTCTTCTGCAATCATGTTTGGTATGCCTTCTGATCTAAGGGTCTTTTCTTTGGGCACTATTTCTGACTATGTTCAACTTCTATTCATTTGGCCTTTGGTGTATATGACTATGTTTTGAAGTGTTCCATAAGATATTCCAAGGTGAGTTCCTCAGAATTGGACAAGTTTTTCTTACTGTGTCATCTTAATTTGGAAACTGCTGAGTCTCCTTCACTAGGGGAGACTCTGCTGGTATTTGAAATACCAGTATCATAGCTCGCAGCAACACAGTAGCCACCAGAGATAAGTGGTAGTACCTTTACCTACTAATCTTAAAATCACTGAAATTAAGGCACATATAATCTGTGGGTTCCTAATTATGCCAGAGTAATCAATTAGAGGAATCACAAATTGCAAAATTATTTATTTATTCCAATCTCGTGAAAGTCATTAGCCCTCTGGGGACATTAAAATAATTAAGTTCTCACTGGCTGAAATATGTAGAGTCAGTAAAGTTGTCAGAACCTTTAACATGCATGAGTTCTCAGGCTAATCACAGAAAAAAAAATCAGGCAGCATAGATGTCAATTTAAGGTCATTTTCAATATATTATGGTAAAGAATAATGGACTTGAAAATACTCTACACCACCTAACATGGAATCTCTCACTGGCATCGAGTCGGGACTGACTCGTGCCGGCACCTGGCAAAGTTCAGAGACTGTAATTGTTTACACTCACAGAAATCCCAGCCTTTCTCCCAAGAAGCTGCTGGCGGTTTTGAACTGCTGACCATGCGGATTGCAGGCCAACGTGTACCCACGACATGGCCAGGGTCCCATCCAAAAATTTCCCACAACTCTACAGAAGGAAGTTTACATTTACGAAGTTGAAAAAGTTGGACAATGAAAAAGGAGGGCTGTCGAAAAATAGATGGCTTGGAATTACACTGCTGGAGGAGGCCTTTGAATGCGCCACAGACCACAGACAGACAAGTAGGCCTGTATTGCAAGAAAACAGACCAGGGTGCTCCTTAGAGGCATGAGTGGCAAGAAGTCGTCCTTCATATTTTGGACCTATTTTCAGGAAAGACCACTCCTGGCAGGAAGGGCATCATGTTTGGTAAAGTGGAGGGGTGCCAAAAAAGAGGAACACCCCTGATGACAGAATGAAAAAGTTGGCTGAGGCATAGGAACAGTGATCATGGTGGCACAGGACGGTGCACTCCTTCTTCTCTTGTGCAGAGGGTCACGATGTGCCTGAGCCAACCGAGTGGTACCTAGCAACCACAATGATATGAAATCTAGGAATCTTTGTCAGCAAAATTCAATTTTTTATAAATTTCTTTTCTAAGAAATAGAATAAGATAATGTAGATTGGCATACACTGAAAATTTTCCTAATGCCATCTTCTAGCAACTAGAGGTTGCAGTGTATTTTTATTGCATGGAAAAGGATAAAAGAATACATTTTCTGTGAGACAATGCTTTGAGGAGTGGAGAGTTAAGCTAATATGTGGCACCCACAAAAGGGCAAGCTCTTTAAAGTTGCAGATTCTAAAAGCTTTTTAAATGATTACTGTGGATTGTTTTTAAGGAGTAAAGACAAAGAACAGTACTGCTATTTTTTTACATATAAAACTTCATTGGTAAGCAAACTGTTTATCTAAATTTCATTATAAGTTCACACATTGTTCTACATATATGCAATGTCAAATAGACTATTAAAAACAGGTTTTCTAAATAAAAATGTATACATGAACAAGCAATAGCAGAAAAAATAAAAAAAAGATAGAAATCAAACAATTGTAAAGGAAATAGGAATCTGTAGGCTTGCTCTTGTTTTGGAAATAAGAGCACATAAAGGGGGCTTGGTTTTATTTTCTGAAGGGCATTGAGGACTTAATTCAACTAATAGGATATATGGAACCAGAGCGAGATATGCTGCTTGAAAAGGGGTTTGTTGTGGAATCAATTCAGCTCCTGAGAGGAAGCTGAAAATTCTATAACTGAGCAATACCTATATGGGAGTTTACACAAAACCAATTACTTTGAAACTGAAGAGCTTTGGGAGTGTCATGGTTAATTGCTGAGTTGTTAACTGAAACATCTGTGGTTTGGATTCATGCATTAGCTATGCACTAGAAAGAATTAGAAACCTGTTTCCGTGAACTTTCCCATCAGACAGATGAATGGAACATTTCTGTTACATTGCATAGAGTGACTTCAAGTCAAAATTGACTCAATGGTGCCTAACAATCTGAGAACACAGCAGGAAGCTGAGTCATGACACTATCCTCACTAGAAATTATTAGTTCAATAACAGAAGTCTGCAAAAATGGTTTAATACTATGAACCATGGGAAGCCATGTGTAAAAAAAGATAAACTAAAAATAATAAAAAACTAGAACAGAGAGGGAAATTTTATTCCATTCAAGTGAGTAATCAAAATTCTAAAATGACTGCTGAACTTTCAACCAACTGCACAAAAATAGTCAGTTAATATTCTAAGTAGGGAGAAATATATGATGGGCTGATTTTCTGGGACTCTTAAAGTATTAATTATAGAATAAATTTTATTTATGATTTACTTAGAATCCATGCTGCCACCACCTGCCTGCCAGCTTTTCACACTGCAGTGGTTGACCAGTTGCTAAGGAAGCTGTACCAGGAGGGTCAGACCATTCTAGTACTTGAGCATGACTTTCATAGCCATGTGAAGACCACTGCAGGATGACAAGCTTGCAGGGAGGTTGCATTGGGATGTTTTACTAAGTACACCAGAAATAATATTCATTTTGTAACTACCAAGTTAATTTAGTGAATTTTCTAGGGATGCCATTTAAAATTGCATCATAAGTAAATACTTTGAGTAAATATAACCTATGTATAGAAATTCCATGTGAAAATATCATTATTTAAGTAAAACTAACAAAGTAAATAAAGGGCGAGAGCATGTACAATGGCATGAACAACTTAATGACATACACATGGTTTCAGGAATCCTTTACCCTTTATCTCTGTCATGGTCCAGTCATGGACATAGGGATCAATGATTGAACTGAGGGCATTGAAGGGCAGAGAGAAAGACTAGGCAAAGGTGTCCAGGGGGCCAGTGGGAGAAGCAGGAAGGCTAGGAGAGGGAAAATTGTCTTTACTAGTTCTAGGACCCAGTTGGGTTCAGAACATGTAGGGTGGGTACCAGGAGACAGTAGGCAGCAAACACCACCCACAGACTTCACCCCTCCACTCCCCTATGCACAAGGGCAACCTATGGTGGTGAGTGGTCAATGCGGAAAGATTAATACTAAATATGAGGCACAGTCACAGCTTCACAAAATGTCAATTTTGTATATTTGGTACATAACAAATACAGTAAGTGAGGAGTGGGTGTGATTGTAAATTTCTGTATAATTTAAAATTACCAAATTTTAAGATATCTTGAAAACAATTCTGGAAAACATTTTCTAGTAGGCAAATTAATTATATAAAAACTCCTAAATTGTTGGAAAATGAGATTAGGTCACCTTGCGTTCAATAGCTAAGAAGGTGGGTTATTTTGACAGATGTTGAAAAAACATGATAAATGTGAACAAACACTATAATTTTTTATTCTCAGAAAACATTAGCAGCTCTAGCAACTATGTGCTCAACTATTTCTCTGTTCTATTTAGGTCACTTACCCTATCTTCCCCTCTTGTTCTTCTACTAGGTTTAATAAAGAGCTCCGCACCAAACAAGGTACAATGGCACGAGCAGACAATAGACCTGCACCTGTGTGAGTGCAGATAAAATGAGTCTAGAACAGGTTCTAGAAAATGGACTACTAGGTTTGTGACAAATATGATTTGTTTAACAGTGAAATACGAAGTCCTGTGCACGAAAATGTGTTAACCATATTCTGGAATAAATAAATAACGATGACTTTGTTTTATACCAGGTATTTAAAACTCGGATCTATGTTAACTGATTATTGAATATGTGATAGATAGTTCATGGCTTTCTGATATGTTTCATTGTTTAAACTGAGAAGGTGAACATGCTATTTCTCATAATTTATTGTAAATTCTATGTATAAAACTGTATTTAATATACTCTTTAAATATTTGTGCTCTTTTGTGACTTAGATATGTAACATTAAGACATATTTTAAGTTTGGAATTTTTCAAGTGGTGACCATTCTAATGGAATGATCTTTTGTAATTTGAAAATTGAACGATTATTAACACTGGGAAGCTGAGCAGATGGACAAGGCCATTGGCCAAGTAAATGAACAAGGTATTCTAAAAGCCAACTGTTTAAGTCAACATGCCTTTTTTCCTTTTTGGTGTCATTATAAAATAATTCTTTTGCTTCTGAATTTCTGAAATCATCTCTTCCCATTTATTATAACTTTGTGTGCATTAATTTTAGACAAAGAAAGTGTTGTTTTGCAATTAATTTTTCATTATTTCAAATTCAAGTTTTAGAAGTGCCAAAGTTTATTTGGAAGTACTACCTAGGAATTGCTGCCTAAGTTCAGCATCTTATTTGCATGTTCCTCCCCACAGTTGCTTAGTGGGGGGTGGGGAAGAGTCTCTAAATAAATGAGTCAGAACCAGCAATTTCACTTCATCGCAGTATTGGGTATCAGAACTTGGATACATCATATATCAGGGACCTTTAAATGTATTTTGCATTTTATAAATTCACAACAGAAGCATTCTAATGTCATGTTTACTTTTCTAAGTAAACACTTAAACTTCACTGAATTGTAACACCATCATTCCTAGCATCTTCTTGCTACTTGTTCAAAAACATTTAGGTTATGCTGTTCCATGTTAACAGAGGACGTATAAAAGAGATTTTAATCCCAATATAGGTACTGCTTGTTTCAGATACTTTTTACATACAATTCAATTCAGTTGTTCTTCGTGGACTGATTTTTTTCTTTTATTTAGAGATTCCATGATTGTTTTGCTATCTCTTACCATAACAGTGCTACTTACTAGAGTCCCAAGTTTATGTATTTGTGCCATTGGGCTAGGCTTTTGACTTCTCCTTTTGTTCAAGTTGGAGTGATAGTGCATCAAGTCTCCAGAAGGAGTTCTCAAACTCTGAAATCTTGTGGCCAATTTTTCACTCAGAAAGAGAACAGCTGTTCCTTAGGTTTCCCAAGACTAAACCTATACGGGAGCGGACAGCATCATTTTTCTCCTGCAGAGTAGGTTTGAACCATGGACTATGTAGTCGGCAGCCCAACTCTTCATCCACTGTGCCACCAAAACCCCTATATCTGATTATATAAAGTACAAAAATGCAGTATTCAATTCTAGGTATGTGGCTCTTAACACACACCCTGAAAAAACCCCCATTATTTTCTGCATCTCTAGCTAGAATCTATTTGCCTATGGCAGAATATGAGATATCTGAGATCTTAGTGGGGCGAATGTCAGCGGTACAAACCCGTGGGCCACTCCTTGAGTGAAAGATGAGTCTTTAAGCTCCTGTGAAGATGTGTAGTTTCAGAAACCCGCAGGGACAGCTCTCCTCTGTCTTATAGGGCTGCTGCTGATTTGGTGATGACTCGAGGGCAGTGAGTTTGAGCGAAGCTATGTGAACAACTATCTTTTATCTCGTGAACAGTAACTGTACATTTAAGGGTAGTATGACCATGATTAAACCTTACAGAGTACTTAGAGACAGGGGGATGTTCTTAAGTGAATATCTATTTTTTATTAAGCATGTTTTTAATTTATTTCCTCATCTTCAGGAATGAATGTACAAATTTCTTTTCTTTGTGTGCATCTATTATTTCCTTTTTATATCATCTTCCTGACCCATATTAAGGATACATAGTAAATGTAAAGAAAGAAAATGAAAGTAAGGCAATATAAAATGAATATAATAAAATCTTTATTTAACATTGGACATACACTCCATATTTCTAAGGATTTAAGAACATATTCTTAATCATTTTTGTCAAAGGAGAAATAGCTGAACATGTCGCTGCCACTGACTGAAATCTGACTTATAGCAACCCTGTGAGACAGAGTAGAACAGGCCATGTGTGTTCCCAAGACTGAGAATTTCTACGGGAGCAGAAAGCACTATCTCTCTTCCACAGAGTGACTGGTGTTGTAAATGAACAGAGACACTGAGGAGCGAGAAGCACACGGAATGAGAAGACAGAGGACTGCATCTTGCTCTGGCTGCAGCAAAGAACTGAGCTGTGTTTTTTCTCTTTTTTGTAAATATGTGACTGGTTGCATTTACTCAGAATTTTTGAAATTTGATAAGTAACATTCCGGGAACAACATTATCTAAAAAAAACAGGTGTAGTAAAAATGTAGTCTACACAGCAAAAAAACAGAGACTAAAACAGACTCCAGGCCACACATTCTTTATCAAAGACATGTCCTTGATTTTCTGTCAGTATGTACCTGTGTGCAGATGATCACATTGACCTGGAATCTGTAACCTTGTATCCAAGTTTTAACTTGTATCCAAGTTCTAGCTACAGACTGGTGGTTTTGAATTGCTGATCTTGTGACTATCAGCCTGATGTGTAACACATTACGCCACTAGGACTTTCTTTTGAAATAACTCCACTTCCATAAAAGACTGGAGTAACGGGGTAGGCCAGGAAAGAAGGCCATGGCATGGAAGCCAGGAGAAATGAACCAAACAGGACTGCATCCTCCATGCTTGCCAGTGATTTCTTGTGTCTGACAAGTCATACACTCCAGAAGGTTGAGACTGGCATTACCCTAAGACTGAAGTACTGGGCTCCTGTTGGAGATTTAATCTTTTGTACTGTCCTTAGAGAAAAAAACAACAATAGTCTGGTTATTCTCTCATTTTCCCCCTGCTTTCTTTTGCACTGATAAACAGTCAGGCCCCAAAGGGAAGTAGTCAACTCTTAAACCCACACCATC